>JZKD02S1963873.1:348632-367097 GCA_000966675.3 Picea glauca
TGACTGTTTATTGGCCTCAAACAGGCCTGGTTTATATAGGACTGGAGTTGGTTTCTCATCCCCAACTTCCTCCAAGAATCTGGCCTCCAAAAAAGCCCAATATCCCCCAAAAATGGGATAAATCTGCTAATAATAGGCTCAGTTACAACCAAAAACCCCAAAAACTATTGATAAAACCCACTTTAGGCATAGTATTTGTTGAAAAATCGGGCGCAGCCCCCAAAGGTAGGGCGCAGCCCCCTTTTTACGGTCACATGGCATCACACCATAGGGCCACGCGCTCGCGCAATGGCCCCTTCCTATCGCTGGCTCCTGCATGTTAGCCCCCGCTCCGGTTTTATGGCGTAATAACAGGCCCTATGGCCACGGGGCTAACGGTTCACTAACCCCGCGCCCCCGTCGGTGTAGCTCCTGGATTGTGGAACGGTCATGTGACCGGTGGCAACAACTACCCGCGCCCAAAGGTAACGGTGTTAACAGCCCGGTCATAGCGTATGGTTCCCGTGTGCGTTGAACCGAGGGCTGGGGCTAGGCCCCGGCCCTTATTTCCACCGACCAAACCTCCGTTGCAATTCAAAACAATATGCCGCTGGTTGTTTTACAAGCAACGCCCACCGGTCTTCCGGTTAGCCCGATGTCATCGGTCCTTTCACCCTGCTGGAGGTCACGGGTTCGATCCTGCCCGTCGACGATCAAACCAACTTTTAACACACACTCAACCAACCAATACGACGGGGACACATGGCGCCCTCTGATTGGGCCACGTGTCTCCTTATTATTTTCCCTCAAACCGGACACGTGTCTACCTGTTATTCGCTAGAATCAACCAACCAAACTGTGCCACGTCACCTGCCACTTGTCAAGCGCTGATTAGCCCACATCCTCGTACGGTCGCCACGTCGATGCTGATGTCATCGTGCCACGTGTCACCCTGTGAGTGGTGACACGTGTCACTTTTTTATTGGCCCAAACCGTACCTGAAAACGTCGAATCCGCCTGCCACGTGTCACCTTCCTATGCTGCCACGTGTCATCATCCTGCGCTGCCACGTGTCATCATCCTGCGCTGCCACGTGTCGTGTTCTGGTACCGCCACGTCACTGTACGGAATCTGCCATGTCAGCACTATACGGACGTGCCACGTCAGCACTGTACGGCCTGACACGTGTCTGTACGGACTGTACGGACAGGTACAGTCAGCATCCAAAATTTTGCATGTTTGGCTTTTCGGACAGAACGCGATATCTTCCTCATACGGACTCTGTTTGCGATAAAAATTATACCACCGGAATCAGGAAGACGAGACGGACGTAATGGCACAGGTTTTGTCGCATTCCAAGCACTTTCATTTTTGAGCATTTTTCAAGCCCTATCTGGCTTCTGGATCTGTTTTCAGATCACTTATACGTTGATATAGTAGTTTGAAATAATTTTAAATATGCTAAGAACAAAATAACTTTAAAACTATTAAAACTTATCCATTTATTAGTTTGTACCAGAAATTTGGTAGGTTGTAGTCAACAGAATAACACAGAAAAGTTTGTTAAAATGCCACTTTGTTTCTTTTGAGGATATAGATAGCACCGCATTACATTAAATATGAGATTTTGCACCTCAACTAGTATTTTGATTTTCTAGTCATTTCAAGTCTAGGACCCCAATCCAAGTTGCTCTCACTGTTGAAGATGGGGAGCCGAGTAAAAATGAGGCGGGACTTTTTTGAACCAGACATAGCTTTCTTGCAGGCTATTTCCAGTGACTGGCTCATCCGTTTTCCTTGTTTCTTCTGGCCTTAACTATCCTGTAGTCAGTGACCTGTAGTTTGTTGTCTCTCCTCTGTTCTCAGCCTGTTTTCAAAGCTGTTTTTTGTCGTTTCTAAGTGAGTCTACAAGCTAGTTTTTGTTCCTTTAGTGCCAGTCAAAAGCTCTTCGTTCTATGCTTGGGTTCTTGTGCGTTAGCTTCCTTGCTCTACCTCGGTTGGCTTTCTGTTAGAGTTGTTCTCGTGACTCTTCCTTTGAACTTTCGTTTCTTCTTTAGTAGATCACTGATCCTGAGAGCTGTGAACTCGACCTTTGTTTGTGGTCTCCTCAGTAGAGTTGGTTCGTTACTTGCGACAAACCCCACTGCTCTTCCTTTGGATCAGAGCGAGTGTCAGTTTCTGTGGAGACAGGTTTGCTATTTATTTGGTGGGCCAATGGACAGTCCCTCTAGATTAGCTTTGGAGAATACGGTTAAGACTCTAATGAGTCCTGTTGACGAGGAAACTTGGAGGTTGGTGGGACTGTATGACAAAGTGGACCATCTCAAGGGTGGGCTAGAGGGCCTACCTTCAAAAAAGGATTTCATCAATACTGTCCTCCCCAGCAGTCAGAATACTCACTCTCTGCCTTTTCCCGTGACAACAAATCCTGCCTCTTCTCCTTCAGTCCCTCCTTTGTTGGGCCAACAGCCTTTTTCTAAGCCTTTTAACTCCCAACCGAATCCCTCCTCTCAGCAGGGTCTGAGAGAACCTTTAGAGACTTCACTGTTGGCTGGTTTCAATCGAAAGGTGTGGAAACCAAACAAAAAACCCAAGCACATGGTGTTGGGTAGTGATATAGGCTTAGAGGATACTGTCAAAATGGCGTTGTGTGCTCTGGTGGGAAGGATTTCTTACAACTCACTCAGTAAGGACTCTCTTCACGGTTGGATACAGAGACAGTGGCAACCTTTTCTCGGTTATTCCCTGGAGGTCATCTATCTTTCCAAAGGATGGATGGGCTTTGTATGCCACTCCCCAGAGGATTCGTCCCTTCTTCTTAGCAAATTGTGGGTGTTTGGAGGAAGTAGTCTCATGCTCAAGCGATGGAGGATTGCCTTCAGCCCAGATACAGATTACTTTCAGTATAGGCATCTCTGGGTTCTACTTCCGGGCCTCCCTTTGTTTCTATGGAATGAAGGAGCTCTCCGGGCCATCGGAAACACTTTGGGGAAGTTCATTGTTGTTGATCCCAAGCATCTTTGTGGGCTAGCGAGGAAGATTGGCAAATTTCTTGTGGAGATGGACATTAGCAGTGGTTTACCTGAAACCTTAGTGATAGAGTGGAGAGAGCGTAAGTTTTCTCAGTGTCTTGACTATCTTGGGTTGCCCTTCCGATGCAACCTTTTTCGTTGTATTGGACACCTTTGTCGAGACTGCAAGGGAAAGAAGGTGGAGGACCTTTCAGAAGATTTAGAACTTCAGAGAAGCCCACCAGCCTATGTAGATGCAGATGCTTCGCTGCACTTTCTTGATGTTTCTTCAGAAGAGTCTTCCTCCCCACAATTTGATTATGGGGCCTCCCTCACTAGTAAGTTAAAGGATCTTTGTCCCCTCTTGTACTACTCGTTATCCTTTGAAGAGAAAGAGGCCTTAAATAACTCGGCCTGGTTATTTTCCTCACCTAAGACAAAGGACCCTTTACCAAATTTAGATGATGGGCCCTCCTTTCCTGTCTACCCTAATCACCTTCCCGCTGTTGTTTCTTCCCCCTGTTTACCCTCTTCTACTTTACCACCTGTTATCCCCTTGGTCCCCTCCCCTTCCCTTCTATTTAACCCTGCTCGTCTTCTCCCTCAAGCCATCCCTTCCAGACCAAACGAACAGTCCTCGGAAGACTCGGAAAGGGAGCCTCCACCTCTACCAGGATTTAGAGAGGTAGAAGCAGGCGATTCCAGTCTTTCGACAGCACTCAAATCCCTTTTGCCATCCCTTACAGCCCCTTTCGACTCATTTCCACTTCCTACGGTTTTGGGCAGGGACGCCTTTGACCCCAAAATAGATCCAGGTTCTTCTTCCTCTTGCACTCTGGTCAAATGAGGCAAAGCCTTTGCTTGGTCTAGAGGCATTGGTTCGGAACTCTCCCCAACAAAACACGGAGCTCTCGAAAGAAACAGGTGGATTTAAGTTTACAAAACATTGATTGTGTCCCAACCTCCCCAGATTTGGGGGCCCTTAGAGCAATGAAGGCCCTGGTGAGGGCTAAGTGATGTTATTGCTCTCCTTGAACATCCAAGGGATCAGAGGCATCCTCAAAGCTGCCTCGATTCGGAGATTGTTGGACTGTACTCACTCGAATATTGTATTCTTACAAGAGACACTTGCTGATGAAAATAAAGAAAGAGATTTTTTACTTCGAATCCACCCCTCCTGGGCAGCGATGACAATTAATTCCATTGGGAACACAGGCGGTTTATTAGTCTCTTGGGACTCAAACTCTTTGGATTTAAACCTTGTTCTAACGGTGGGTTGAATCCTTCTAACAGGTTTTTGTATCTCTTCAAAAAAGGAACTGTCCTTCTTAAATGTCTATGGTCCATGTAAGGATCCCAAACACTTCTGGAGTACTGTAGCCGATAGTGGTATTCTTTCCGTTCCAAACCTTGTTATGGCAGGAGATATGAACTTCATTTTATCTTATGATGAACATTGGGGGGATCCTACTTGTCAGGTCCGACAGAGGAGTTCTACAAAGATCTTTTCAGTTCCAATAAACCGATTGACATAAAACCCCCCAAGATAGTCCCAAACTAGCGAAATAGGCGATCTGGACTTGATTCTATAGCCAGAAGTTTGGATAGATGTTTTGTTGTAGAAAGTATTTTGACAGCTGGCATGTTCAGGTTGTGGGTGCAATACCCATTCGTATCAGATCACACCCCTGTGCTCATTCAATTAGAGCAGGCTCTGGTGTATAAGGCCTTCCCTTTTAAATTAAATGCCCACTGGCTAAATCGGCTTGATTATGTGAATCTGGTTCATTCGGTCTGGAACGACCCCAGGTTCCAGGAGGAAGACAACAAGCAAGTTAGATTATTGAAAAAGATAAAAGAATTAAAACTCCAAATGAAAAGATGGATAAAAGACTTCAAGCAGTCTGAGCTATTATTTTTAGAAAAGTTGGAAACTGATATAGCACAGATTTTATATATAAATGCTGGGACTCCTTTAACTGTGGAGGAAGAGCGTAGGCTGGGTGCGCTGGAAACTTTTAGAAACTCCATTCTTCGTAGGACTGAGGATCTCTGGCGACTAAGAAGTAGAATGACTTGGATCCAAAGCGGTGACTCCAATTCTAAATTTTTTCATAAGGTTGTTAGTTCCAATAAAAACAAGAAACATGTTTTTGATATTCAAAGTGAGAGTGGAGGAACGCTATATGACCAGAAGGCGATCAAGGAGGAGGCAATAAATCATTTTAAACAGTTCTATAAAGCAAGAGAGAGAATCAATATAAATGATGTGGTCAGGGTTTCCAACCTGTACCCCAAAATGGTAAATGAAGAGGAAGCAGAATTACTGTATAGCCCGGTTCCCTTGAAAGAATTAAAATTAGTTCTCGAATTGTGCAAAAAAGAAAGAAGCCCGGGCCCTGATGGATGGACCTCAGAATTCTTCCTCTTCTTTTTCGATCTTGTGGGGAAGGATCTCTTGGAAATGGTGGAGGACTCAATATTAAAAGGTCATATTAGTGGTGGAATAAATGCAACCTTTCTGGCTCTCATCCCAAAAGCCAACAAACCAACCTCCTTTGATGATTACCATCCCATTTCCCTGTGCAATCTAATTTATAAGATTATTTCCAAAATCCTGGAAACTAGGATAAAACCCTTTATGGCGAAGTGTCTCTCCTCAAAGCAGCCGGGTTTTCTGGAAGGTAGGAGAATTCAAGATGCTATCAGGACTGCCCATGAAAGCCTCCATAGCATAAAAAAGAAAAACCAGAAATCTCTGGTACCGAAGCTGGACCTGAAAAAAGCCTACGATAAAGTTGATTATGAGTACCCCATGTTAGTTCTTCTTACTATTGGTTTCGAAGTCAAGCTTATAGATTGGATAATGACCTGTGTAACAAGTGCAAGCTTCACAGTCTTGATTAATGGGGAAGCAACGGATTTTTTCAAAGTTTGGCAGGGACTTCGTCAAGGCTACCCCTTGTCCCCGTATTTGTTCATTTTGATTATGGAGGGGCTAAGTATTATGTTATCTAACAGCAGCATTGACCACAGTATCTCAGGTATTAAAATTACAAAACTTTTATCAGTGGTCCATCTAATGTGTGTCGACGACATTCTCATCTTGTCTAAGGTTGATCCGAGGGAATGGAAATTGATAGTGGACCTTCTCACCCTATTTTCTAGTGCTTCTGGTCTTTGCATAAATACTCAAAAAACTACAGTTCATTATTGGGGACTAAAGGATAAAGAGATGGCGTCCTTCAAAGATTTTTTACCATTTACCTTTACAGATTTAAATAATGGATTCAAGTACCTTGGGTACTACCTTAAGCCGGGACCTTCAAAATCCACCGACTAGAGCTGGCTGGTGGCCAAATTTGAAAAAAAGATCAATCAGTGGTGTAACAAATGGATTTCACTCGGTGGTAGACTTATATTGGTCAAAGTTGTACTGGAAAGCCTTGCAGTGTTCAATTTTAAATAAAATTCGCAGTTTAACTTATGCCTTCCTGTGGAACGGACAAAAGGAAAAGTTTCACTTCCATCTCTGTAGATGGGACATCCTGGCTCAGCCAAAATCCTGTGGAGGATGGGGGCTCAAAAGCCTCCCTCTGTTCAACTCAACACTTATAGCAAACATGTATTGGAGGGATTTAAACCATGGAAGCATATGGAATAGAATTATGATTGGAAAATAACTGGGGAACACATCGATCACTACTTGGCTGCGGAAGCCATTCCACAAGCACCGGTTGGCATCTTATTTCTGGAACAGTTGGTTAAATAACTTGTTTGTTATTTTGCATTGGATCCGTTGGCTTCCTGGGGATGGGAACTCAATTGTTTTGGGAAAGGATAAGATTAGTGGAATGGATAATCAGTCCAACCTCTCCGAGCCCCTGCGAGCGCACCTGTCAAGCCTTCAAATTTTCTCTCTTGCCCATGCAAGAGTCATAGAAGAAATATCAGTCTTCCCAGACCGGTGGCAAAAAAGTGATTCATTGGGATTGGTCGGTCAATTTAAAATCGAATGGGATTCCTTCACTTCAGCTTTAATACATGTCGGCATCTCTCTGCATAACTCGGCCAACGCTCTGGTCTGGGTTGGTGGGGATTTGACTGGTCATGTAACAACAAAGAATTTATATCTAGCACTTTTAAAGTCTTTCGATTTACAGATAGACAATTTGTGGTTTAAACTCCTTTGGAAATGGTCGATACAACTCAAACTTAAATTATTCATTTGGCTGGCAGCAAAGGACAAAGTTCTTACTTGGGATTCTTTGCAGAGGAAAGGATGGCACGGTCCGGGGATATGCAAACTATGCAACAGCAGTTCAGAAAACATTGACCATCTCCTGATTCATTGTTGTTTCACAAAGTCGGCGTGGCATCACTTATCTGTTCTGTATAATTATAATTTCCAGTGGATAGCCAACTCGGTTTTCGAGTGTTTTAAGAATTGGTTGAAAGACAATTCAGCTCCAGCAAGCCTGGCAGCAACCACCTGCTGGAATATCTGGATCGAGAGGAATAAGGTCATTTTTGAGGAGTGCACTCCTTCCCACCGAACAGTGGTGCATAGAATTTCAAGTGCCTTCACTTGGAAGCCAACAATACCAAAGTTTCTACCAAATAGAGTATGCGACATTATTCTGGAAGAAGGCTACACTCTTGCTTGCTTCAATGGAGCCTCTCTAGAAAATGATGAGTGTTGTGGATCAGGGGGTATTTTCAAGGCACATTCTTCAAAAATTACAAAATGGTTTCTTAATTGTGGAGCTGGTACCAACACCAAGGCGGAGCTCTTGGGTTTGTGGCCAATGCTCCTTTTGGCTACGCTCTGGTCGATAGATAAAATAAAAAATTTGGGTGACTCGAAAGTGATCATCGATTGGATAAAGCAGTAGGGCCATCTCAACTTAGTGAATATCGAAGGCTGGAAATTAAAAATTTTGGATCTGGCAAGTAATTTCAGAGATATCAGCTTTCAGCATATCCACAGGGAAAATAATAAGGAGGTTGATCTTCTGTCAAAGAGGGCACAAAAAAAAATGAAAGGTAGATTATCATTTTTCCATTGGGAAAATGGAAAAGAAAGCTCTCACTCCTTTCTAAAAATCTTTGAAGACCAAACTTAGAAGAGCTTGTGTAGGGTCTTATTTGTAAAGAGGTGTTTTAGAGTTAGGGTTGCTCTTCCACTTCTCAACTGTTCATTTCAAGGTTAATGTGACTTGAAAAGTTTCTGGATTTCAGCTTAGTTTTCTCTTGTTTTGGGGGTTGTTTTTAGCCGTAACAGAAAGTTTTGGACCTCCCTTTGGTGTGGATCTGTGTTGTAAATGAAATTATTTTAATATAATTTTGAGATATTTTTCTTTTGAAAAAAAATTTCTAGGACCAATCCAACAACTTTGCTTCGGCCATGGCATACCCTAGTTGCTTCTGCAACAAGATTAGCTACTACTCAATATCAAGCAACATTAGTGGTGATACCTCAAAGTGAGACTTTTGATTATTTGCCACACTTGTATCAATGATATAACTTATTTCCTTCATCATCTCATTTTACACTCCATATTGATATACTATGGGTCAACAACACTATGCTTTGGATGAGGTCAAGGCTATAATTAAAGGATTGAAGAGCATAACGTGAAGAATAACACTGGGTCTAGATGCCCATATATTAGTATATCACATAATACAAATAGAGGCTCTCCATGTGGTATTTGTATCTTGACTAGAGGGAGGGAACTACGAGCTTCATTGTAATCTTTTTGCAGTGCATTATGTAAAATTTATACATATTTCCTAATGTTCATATAGATAGTATATGATGTGTTTTTTACCTCATGACAAGAAATAGACATGGAGGCTCTCCATGTAACATTTGTATCTTGAACGAAAAGAACAATCAACCTCCACATGGGCTTTTGGAACGATCTACCTGCTTTCTAAGAAACACAGCTTGACATGTGAGGGAGACATGGGGACATTATAAGTAATTTGTCTATGTATTTTATCAACCCATGAAAGTTGGAGACATGCTGACATCATATGCATGGTGTGCATGTCTCCTATGTGTGCCAAGAGCTCATGTGAATTCATTCCCAATACCTAAAATATTCTAGCAATATCTAATGGTTCTCGTTCTCCTATGATCTAATGGTTCTCTTCCAAAAATTTCTTAACAAATTCCCCACACAAACATAATGCTCAGGGATCTAATGGTTCTCGTTCTCCTATGATCAATGAATAGGATTTACTTCAGTCTTCAAAGCTTCGGGGCTCTGCAGCTCCAACACAACTACCAAAATCTCTCGGGTAGTTGAAGGGTCGATTGGCTTAACAATCATCGACCCACGCTACAATACCAATCTACGACTGAGATTAATTCGGGACAATCACACAGATAATACACAAACAAATAAATATGCAGGAAAATATGTTTTTCTATTAAATCTAAATGCCTTTTACAATGTTTACAGTGTTTACAAGACTGGACTACAACAAAGTCTCATCTCTTCTCCTCTCCTCCTAATATATCTGAATTCTCCTTATCTATCTAGATAATTTTTTTGATCCTCATCCTCGATACATTAATCCTCATACAAAAGAGGGGCTTCTTGAGCCTTCCTCACCTAATACATTAAATTACATTTAATTTACATCTCATCTAGATCAGATTTGGATTCATCTACCTGTTATCCATTTAAGGCGACTTACATACAAGCTTGACCCATACAATGGATCTTTGGCTTCTCAAGCCTCCCATCACTTAATTACATTAAATGAGAGAATTTTAAAACAAAATGAGAGGGTTGTGCCTCTCTCTCCCCAGGATTTGCTCCATCCCTCATGCGTTGTTGCGTTGGTTGCCGATGTGTTGTTAAGTGGGAGAAATGCTCCTGCATTATAAATGCAAACTAAATTATAAGGAAAGAGGATGATGATGATCCTATTTATAGATAAGAATGTCTCGACCAAAAACTAAAGTGCATACTGATGAACCGACATCCACCCAGAAGAATCAAAAGAATAAAACATGTATGTATTGTGGAAAGACTAGACATGTGGAAAAAAACTACTGGAAGAAGAATGATGATTTAGAAGCGAAGGTTAAGAAGCTTGAAGGAGACATGTTGGTTGTATGTTGGTGGACCAATAATTTCACCTTCCAAGTCAGAACCTCTCAAGCATTTCTTGCTCACACCTCAATGAATGAGTGGGTAGTTGATTCTGGGTGCAATTATCACATGGCTAAAGATCTTTTTCCATTCTCCTCCATAGATAAAGTTGTCAATCGAAATATCTATGTAGCTGATGATTTTTCTATTGACATCGTCGGTCATGGTGATGTTACTTTTCAACATGGATAGATTGTCGATGTCTATCATGTACCCAATATCAGTGCAAATATCTTGTCAGTTTCCCAGTTGACAAAGACTGGTAAGATTGTTGAGTTTTGGCCATATCGGTTCTTTGTTCGGGATCTAAAGAATGATAGTTTGATTTTCGTCGAAGGGTTTCTCTAAAAAAAAGGATAGAATTGGTGCAGACCCCCCCTTCTCCCCAAAGGGATGTGTGACCTCTTGGTCTAGGATCTATGATTCTTGAGTCAAGTGACTCTCTAGAACCTTAAAGGTTCCCTTCTATATCTAAACACATGCCCTTTTGGCGCCTTGGTGCAATTCTGATAGCACTCGCGACCTTCCCTTTCGCTCTTCTGTGAAATCTCATAGTACTAAGAGTTAGCACTTTTTCTGATAATCCCCCTCTTGATATGACCTTGGGCGGTGGCCTCTCATGACCATGCAATTGTGAGCACGGCTAATAGAGGTTTGGGATCAAACTGTTTTTCCCCCCGCAATTCTCCTCGAACCTCCACGTGTCCTCTTGGCAAAACCACGGTATGGATTGCGGCCCGCCCTTAATGTTTTAAAGTTTGCGCACTTCCTGTCCCTGCAATGTTACAGGACCGTCGATCTCCCGATATTGACAGTACTGTCTGAACTGATGGTTCGGATCTATGCCTTTCAAATCTACAGACCAGATCTGTCCCTCTTAAATCAACGACTACAATATCCTTCGCAATTCCGAACTTCGGACTTTTGAAATCTCAAACCTCACTTTCCTCCGTACGTCAATCTTTCAGAGTTGACGATCTGCAGACACCTATCCTCTAGTCAATGGTCTTACCTTCACTTCGGGTGTTTGACCCTTCAACTTGGATCAATGATCCTGCAGCCCTCTTCTCGATCAACGGTCAAAATCTCCTCTGGGTCTTCGGACTTCTGAGATCTCAAATGTCAAACTTCACCCTTCTTCCCAATGCCTTTTATCTGAAGGCTATAATCCACTGACGCGTGTCCTGCTGATCTGGCGATCGAGGATCAGTTCGGGTCTTTACCCGGAGTGCATGGATTTATGCCATGTCTCTCTTAGATCTGACGGCTACGAATAAATTTGGTACTTTACCCAGAGTCCACGGATTCATGCCACGTCTCCTCTAGATCTGGCGGTCCAGAGTTACTTCGGATCTTCAGGATTCGAAAATTTTAGATCTCAACTAAAACCTCGCTACACTTTACCCGTGGCTCGCGATATATTGACAAGTTTCCCCTTGCAGATCGACGAATCCCGACTCTTTAGCTATTTGGGCTTCAGATGTTTCAACCTTTCACCTTTGCCTTCCTTTGGATCTCACGACCTCCCAACACGTACCCTTCTGGATCTAATGGTCCATATTTTCTTCGGCTCTTCGCACTTCAGAATCTCAAGTTTAAATATTACCTCCTACTGAGCTTATGATATCTGACGAATCAGATTCACTTGGTCGATCTGATGCTTGAGGTTCACTTCGGACGATCCGATGGCTCAAGTCCACTTCGAATGATCGAACGACTAAGATTTCACTTTGGCTTTCCAGCTCTTTGGGCTTCGGAAATCTCAAGTATCAAACCTTGATAGGTTCTCTCTCCTATGCGTGTGAAGTGTTAAGGCTCGTGCACCTTACATAGATCAGACGGTTGTTGATCCTTTGCTCTATGATCCAACGGCCACTATCGCTCCTCCTCCTGAGCTTTTTATTTCTTCCGACTTAGAAGATTTATCAGTCTTCAAAGGTTTTGAACCTTTGCTACTCCTACGAGTCTGACTCTTGGATCTCATCAACACTTCTAAAAAGTATTATCCCTTCTGAGCTTGATCCTTAAAGGATTCTGACTTCCCACACACTCCTTGCGTTCTCGGGATTTCAATAACTCGGATCGAAGGATTTCTTGAAAAGAAATTATTCTCGCCCACCTGGCTTTCCTCTGTTCTGGTTCTTCGACGCTTGGTCGCTTCTTGATGTTGTTCACTCCTTGCACCTGGTCTAAGTTTCCTTTGTTCTCTCTGAACTCCTCTAAGTCAATCTGAGACTCAATCGACGCACTCCTTATGTTCGAGATGCACACCTTGCATACGAGTTTCAGAAGAGAAACAATTGAAACTTATCCAGATTCATCACGAACTCATACGATCAACTCTTGAGAAATCACACATGAACAAAATGAAATAAATGACATATACAAAATATAACATTCATTCATTCACACATTAAATGAACATAGTCCAAGGATTTAGGACAATTATGTCTGTTATATTCATTCATGAAAACGAATTACATAATATTGCAGTTATTTCCTACCTCTTTCTTCTACTCTACTATGTTCTATTGATCTCTATCTCTATCTCATGATATCCTAATCTAATAAAAAAACTCATCTCTATACAAAAAGATTTCTCTTTTTTACAAAAGAGGGCTCTATGGGCTTATCCTCTCCACCACCTTAGTGCCATCAACATTTTCGTTAAGACACCTTAACCCTATGACTCATTACATTGAACAGAGATCTAGACCTGACATGGATCTAGACCTACTTACAGTCGATTATTTCAATGAACCCATCCAAACCTGTCCAAAGGCATGGCTTTGGCATTTATCGACCTTACACATAAATTAACTTAATTTTATAATTCGAATTTTTGAAAACGAGAGGGTTGGTGCCTCTCCCTATCTCCAAATGCGTGATGACGTGTTGATTTGTTAATGCATCTGTCGAGTCGAAAATATTCTCCTACATCATACTCCACTGCTGTGAAAAAATCATGAGCTCATGCCCATGAGCTCTCCAGCTCTATTGAAATCCACCTGGATCCCAAACTATGACTTGGAGATGTCTACCTACTCCTCTACTTTTTTGTTGTTGTTTTTGTTGCTTCCCTGCTACTATGGAAGGATCTCTTCTACTCAGTTTCTCCTTGCTAACAGTCTCCTCTGCTAACCTCAACATCATATTTCTGATCTCTTCTATCACCCTGTCTAGATGCTCCAGTGGTTGGATCTTCTTATGCAGTCTTCTCTGTTGCACTTCCTCCTCTCCATACTTATCAATGGGTATATCTACTTGATCTCTCATGTTGTCTTCATTTCCTCTTGTGGCACTAGTTTTCCACTCTGCTGCAAACTTCAATTCTGCAGTTTCCTTACTGAATTGTTGCTCATCTTCTTCCTCTGACATATTGGTTTATGTCAACTCCTCTTGTGCTAGCATATCTCCATATTCTATCAGTTGTTCCTCTGGCTAGAATTCTGCTCCCTCTTATGTTGCATGCTTCAGTGCTGCAGTCATCATCTATTCATCTTTCAGGCTGAAATTTCTGAGAAATTCTGTCAAAATCTCTTCTCTTTCAATCTCTGTGACTGTCTTCTGGCATCCATCTTCTGTTTTTGGATTGTCCAACCAAATCCTCCAAAAACTTCATCTCTTGCTCCCATTGAGTGAGAAATTCATCTGAATTCTCCTCTTTTTCTACCACGGTAGACATTAGTGTATGTTCTTTATCCTCTTTGATAGTCTTTGTTGGTCTGTTGTTTCTCATGAAACACATGCTCTAGCCCCAACTGGGCTACTTGGTAGGAATATCTCAATTCCTCCAATGATCAAAATACTCCTCTAATCCACCTCCACCATCTCTCCTTGCTGATATGAACTCTCAGCTGAGTTCATGAGACATTCAAACAGTCTCCTCTCACTTCCCTTGCCCACCTGGAAACTTGGGATTTTTCTTCTTCTCTCCTGGCAGTCTATGAGATCCTCCAATGATCCCATCTCGTTGCCCACCTAACAATCTGAACTTTCATTACTGCTCCTCTGGCAGTATATGAGACCTCCCACTGATCTCTTTCCATTGCCCTCCTGGAAACTTGAAAGTCCACTTTTTCCCTCTTAGCAGTTTATGAAATCCTCTACTAATCTCATATCATTGTCCACCTGACAATCTGATAGCTCAATGTTTCCCTTCTGGTAGTCTTTGAGATCATCCACTGATCTCTTATCCTCATTATCACTAGGACTCTTCCCAGTTTCTGGCTCACAGATGTGAACCACTTCCTCCTCTATATCATTGAGGTCTTTAGCATGCCTCAACCACCTTTTCAACATTTGTTGCTGCCTTTTGGAAATCAACTTATGGACATGTCATTTTACTTTCCTCTTCAAAGGCCATTCATATGTCCAGTGTGCCTTTGCATCCTACTGCATCTTCAATGCTATCCTCTCCATCTTTTCTCTTATTTTTGTTAGCTCTTTATCTATCTCAACTTTGTTTTTATGCTGGTGTTCCTTGCCCTGACCACCCATATGGCCTTCAGTAGCCATTTTCCAACCTATGTTTTCAGCTCATCTATCTTTCTACCATTTACTACACACCTTGCTATAAATCACACACAGAGTATCAGTACTCTGTCTCCTTCTCACCTGTTGTCTATAGGCAAACTTTAGCTTCTAATATCATTCAACGTTATCATATTATCTTCTTCACCTCCTCGCTTCTTTTCCTGTTGTCTGCAAGAAAAATATCAGCTATGATACCACCTGATGCAGACCCCCCCTTCTCCCCAAAGGGCTGCGTCACCTCCCGATATAGGATCTCTGATTCTTGAGTCAAGTGACTCTATGGAACCTTAATGGTTTCCTTCTGTATCTAAACACGGGCCCTTTCAGCGCCTTGGTGCAGGTCTGATAGCACTCGCAACCTTCCCTTTCGCTCTTCTTTGAAATCCCAGAGTACTGAGCGTTAGCACTTTTTTCTGATAAGCCCCCTCTTGATATGACCTTGGGCGATGGCCTCTCGTAACCACGCGATTGCGGGCGCGGCCAATAGTGGTTTGGGATCAAACTTATTTTCCGCCCATAATTCTCCTCGAACCTCCACGTGTCCTCTTGGTGAAACCACGGTATGGATTGTGACCCGCCCTCAATGTTTTAATGTCCACGCACTTCCTGTCCCCGCAATGTTACAGGTCTGTCGATCTCCCGATATTGACGGTACTGTCTGAACTGATGGTTCATATCTGCACCTTTCAAATCTACCAACCATATATGTCCCTCTTAAATCAACGGTTGCGATCTCCTTCGCAATTCTGGACTTCGCACTTTTGAAATCTCAAACCTCGCTTTCCTCCGTACGTCAATCTTCCGGAGTTGACAATATACGGACACCTGTCCTCCAATCAATGGTCCTGCCTTCACTTCAGGTGTTTGAACCTTCAACTTGGATCAACGGTCCTACGGCCCTCTTCTCAATCAACGGTCTAAATCTCCTTCGGGTCTTCCAACTTCTGAGATCTCAAATCTTAAACTTCACCCTTCTTCCCAATGCCTTTTATCTGAAGGCTATAATCCATTGATGCGTGTCCTGTTGATCTAACGATCGAGGATTACTTTGGGTATTTACCCAGAGTGCATGGATTTATTCCATGTCTCTCTTAGATCTGACGGCTATGAATCACTTCGGGACTTTACCCGAAGTCCATGGATTCATGCCACATCTCCTCTAGATTTAGCGGTCCAGATTTACTTCGTATCTTCGATATTCAACAATCTCAGATCTCAACTAAAACCCCGCTACACTTTAACCGTGGCTATCTGTTGAAAAGTGTCCCCTTGCAGATCGACATCTCTCGTCTCTTCGAATATTCCGGCTTCGGATGTTTCAACCTTTCACCTTTGCCTTCCTTTGGATCTCACGACCTGCCGACACATACCCTTATGGATCTAACGTTCCATATTTGATTCGGCTCTCCGACTCTTTGCGCTTCAGAATATCAAGTTTCAAGCTTGCCTCCTCCTAAGATTACGATATCTTATGACTCAAATTCACTTGGTCGATCTGATGCCTGAGGTTCACTTCGAACGATTCGACGGCTTAGGTATGCTTCGGATGATCGAACGATTGAGATTTCACTTCGTCTTTCTGGCTCTTCGGACTTTGGAAATCTCAAGTTGCAAACCTTGATAGGTTCTCTCTCCTGTGCATGCAAATCTTTAAGGCTCATGCACCTTATACATATCAGACGGTTGTTGTTCCTTTTCTCTATGATCCAACGACCATTATCGCTCCTCCTCCTGAGATTTTGATTTCTTCCGACTTAGAAGATTTATCAGTCTTCAAAGGTTTCAAACCTTTGCTCCTCCTACGAGTCCGACTCTTGGATCTCGTCAACACTTCTGAAAAGTGTTATCCCTTCTAAGCTTTATCCTTAAAAGATTCCAACTTCCCACGCACTCCTTGCATTCTCGGGATTTCGATAACTCAGATCGAAGGATTTCTTGAAAAGAAATTCTTCTCGCCCACCTTGCATTCCTCTGTTCTGGTTCTTTGATGCTTGGTCACTTCTTGAAGTTGTGCACTCCTTGCACCTGGTCTAAGTTTCCTTTGTTCTCTCTGAACTCCTCTGAGTCAATCTGAGACTCAATCGACACACTCCTTGCGTTCGAGATGCACACCTTGCATACGAGTTTCAGAAGAGAAACAAATTGAAACTTATCCAGTTTCGTCATGAACTCATACGATCAACTCTTGAACAATCACACATGAACGAAATGAAATAAATGACATACACAGAATATAACATTCATTCATTCACACATAAAATGAACACAGTCCAAGGATTCAGGACTATTTTGTCTATTCTATTCATTCATGAAAACAAATTACATAATATTGCAGTTCTTTCCTGCGTCTTTCTTCTACTCTACTATGTTCTACTAATCTCTATCTCTATCTCATGATCTCCTAATCTAATAAAAAAATTCATCTCTATACAAAAATATCTCTCTATTTTACAAAAGAGGGCTCTATGAACTTATCCTCTCCACCGCCTTAGTGCCATCAACATTTCTGTTAAGACACCTTAGCCCTATGACTCGTTACATTAAACAGAGATCCAGACCTGACATGGATCTAGACCTACTTACAGTCGATTATTTCGATGAACCCATCCACACCTGTCCAAAGGCATGGCTTTGCCATTTATCGACCTTACACATAAATTAATTTAATTTTATAATTCGAATTTTTGAAAACGAGAGGGTTGGTGCCTCTCCCTATCTCCAAATGTGTGTTGACATGTTGATTTGTTAATGAATATGTCGAGTCGGAAAGATGCTCCTACAACAATAATGTATAAGTTATGTGAGCTACCTCAACAAGATCCTGGACCAATTGTCCTCATTTCCCAAACCGACAAGCGAAGAATAATTTGGCATGAACGACTTGGACATCTCAAATTTTGAAGTCTGAAGTCAATGACCACACAAAATATGGTTTCTGGTCTTCCTAAAGTTCTTCCACCTGATGGAGTCTATAGAGAATGTGTGTTGGGAAAGCATCAACAGGTACCTTTCGAATCTGGCAAAGTGTGGTGAGAATTGAATCTACTGGAACTTATTCATAGTGATCTTTATTGTATCAATCAACCTTCATTATCATGTGCAAAGTCTATTTTTACCTTTATCGATGATCTCTCTATATTTACTTGGGTCTATTTCTTGAAAAATAAGAGTCACATCTTTGAAAGTTCAAGGAATTTAGGGTATTGGATGAAAAGCAATGCGATTGACCTATCAAGTGTTTGAGATTTGATAATGGTAGAGAGTATGTGAATCGACCATTTGAAGAACACTTTGCTTGATCTGGTATTTCCTAGCAAAGGTTTGTTCCTCATACTCAACAGAATGGCATAGCAAAAATAAAGAATCAGACTTTGGTCGAAATGGCTCGATGCCTTTTGCAAGCCAAAGACCTTCCAAATAGTTTTTGATTTGAATTTGTTTATTGTGCCAATTATCTCCTAAATAATATTCCAAATAGAGCTATCAATTCTATGACTCTAGTCGAGAGATGGTGTGGAAAGAATCCCCCAGTCGGTCACCTATAGTATTCAAATGTATTGCTTGGGCTCATATTCTAGATGATTGAAGGAATAAATTGGATGCAAAGATTCATGCTTGCATCATGATGGGATACTTCGAAGAATCCAAAGCATATCGATTGTTTTACCTTGTCAAACGAAAGATCATTATCAGGAGAAATGTGTTTTTTGATGAGAAGTCTTCAAGAATTAAGTTGTTGAATACTTCCTATAGTCTATCACAGGATG
>JZKD02S1963873.1:368666-406619 GCA_000966675.3 Picea glauca
CTTTTGGACACTTTCTCACCCCTAGGTGCCTAGGTGATGAGAAACACTTGTCCTTGGTACTTTTGTTTAATTATTTTAACACTCCCTCTTACTGAGGAAATTTTTCCTCACCACCCCAAGCTTATCTTTGAAAGGCACAAACTTTCCTTTCCCCAAAGATTTTGTGAGGATGTCTACCATCTGCTCTTCGGTGGAAACATATTGTAGCTCAACTGCTCCTCTCTAAACATGGTCCCGAATGAAGTGATATTTAATCTCAATGTGTTTAGACCTGTCATGGAAAATTGGATTCTCAAAGAGTTTAATGCAACTCTGATTGTCACAGTAGATCATCGTGGGTCTCATCTCCACACCAAATAATACAACTAGAAACTTGCAAAGCCAAATGGCCTCATAACTATCCTGACAGGCTGCCATGTACTCAGCCTCAACAGAACTCAAAGCCACTAACTTTTGCTTCCGACTGAACCAAGACACCACTGTTGAGCCCAATCCAAAGCAACACCCTGAGGTACTCTTCCTGTCACTAACACATCCTGCCCAATCTGAATAGCCAATCAACTGAACTCCATCCCCTCTCTCATAGTTCAGGCAAAAATCCACCATACCCTTAAGGTACCTGAGCACATGTTTTGATGCAATCTAATGTACTCTCCAAGGCTCCACCATAAACTGACTTAGAGAGTTAACAACAAAACAAAGATTTGGTCTTGTGTTGACCAGATACATCAACGAACCAATCAACTGACGATATAACGTGGGATCAACCAACTCTGTCTCAAAAGAATGTAGCTTCTTCCATTTGGTTGTCATAGGTGTGGACATGGGTCTACAATCCTCCATCCAGAATCTCCTCATAATCTCATCTGCATATCTACCCTATCCCAAAAATATATGTCCATCCTCCTGCCAAACCTCCAACCCCAAGAAGTAGTTCATCAGCCCAATGTCTTTCATCTCGAATTATGAAGCAAGGCTCTCCTTTCAACCAACTATGAGTCTCTCAACCCCTATAATAAAGAGATCATCCACATATAGCACAAGAATGAGAGGATCACCTCCAACCACAATGAAGTACAGGTTGGGATCTGCGTGACTCTTAAAGAAACCCATGTGTTGCAAGTGTGTGTCTATCCTAGAGTACCAAGTTCTAGGAGCTTGCTTCAGCCCATACAAGGCCTTCTTCAGTATGCATACATGATAATCACTCCCATGCACCTCAAATCCATGTGGTTTCTCAATATAAACCTCCTCCTCAATGAGACCATTCAGAAATTTGGTTTTCACATCCATCTGATGGATTTTCCAACCCATCTCTACCGCAATGGAGATCACTGCCCTGATCGAGGTGTATCTAGCTACTGGAGCAAAGGTCTCATCGTAATCAACTCCCTCTACCTATGAGAATCCCCGAGCCACGAACCGAGCCTTGTACTTCTCAATGTTTCCATCAACATCATACTTGATTTTGTACAACCACTTGGAAGTCACCATTGACTTCCCCTCAGGTCTAGGAACCACCTCCCAAACATCATTCTTCATGATGGAATTGTACTCTTCCATCATGGAATCTCTCCAAACCTCTCGATAAAATGTCTCATAAAATGTGGAAGGCTCAGACTCTCTAAGGTTTCTCACCATTGCAAGATAACTGCAAAACCTCCATGGAGGTTTACTCTCCCTCACAGCCTACCTAGGACTCCTCATTGAACCTTGTGCCTCCTTCAAAGTGTCCTGAAACCACTTGGGCTTCCTCCTCTCTAAAGTAGTGTCCCGTGGAGGGGAATCTCTCTACTCAACCCCATCACCTGAAGACTGTGAACCTGAAGTAGAATCTGAAGAACTCAATCCTAATACTTGTGGACCAGTAACCTGTGATCCTGACATCTGTGGCCCTGTAACTTGTTGATCCGAAATCGGATCCATAAGCCTGACAGGGTTTAAAAATGTTCAAAAATGAAAGTGCTCGAAATGCGATGAAACCAACGCCATTGCATCCGGCTCATCTTCCTAATTCCGGCGGTATATTTACTTCAGCAAACGGGCTCCGTATGAGAAAGATATCGCGTTCTGTCTGAAAAGTCAAACATGCAAAAAAGGGGATGACTGTACAGTCCATACAGTTCCACGTGGCATGCTGACTATACAGGCCGTACAGTCGTACAGCTGATGTGGCAGCTCCAGGAGGCGACACATGGCAGAGCATGGCAGGTTGATTTGGCGTACAGCTGGACCTATCCAGGGGTGACACATGTCACCACTGTAAGGGTGACATGTGGCACGGATGACGTCAGCAGCTGACGTGGCAGACGTACGACGACAGGTGGCAGGCACGTGGACCAATCGACATCTGACACGTGGCATGTTTTGGTTGGTTGTTGAAGTGCCACGTGGCCCAGTCACGGGCTGCCACATGGCACCCCGTGGTTGGTTTGTAGGTTATATGTAAAATTTGTTTGGTTTTACCGTGGGTCGAACCCCCGACCTCACCTCTGGAGAATGGACAGGCAGGACCGGGCTAACCACCTGGGTGCCTGTTGGTGCTTAAACCATATGTGGCAAACTTTGTATTTGAATTCGTTCGAAGGTTGAGTCGATGGGGGAAAGGGTTGGGGCTTAGCCCCAGCCCACGGTCCGATACACATCCACACGACCACAGAGTGGAGGTAACACGGCGGAGGTGTTGGCAGATAAGGGTCTAGCCCTTGGTTATGGGCGGTCCCATGTGGCCCGGGACCATTACCACACATATAGAGCACGGGGGTTATACAGTTAAGCTCGTGGCCTTATGCCTACACGCCACAACCGAGAGCCAGCAGACAGGGGGCACCTGGCCACATGGTGGCCCATATGACCATGCCAGAGGGTGCGCGTGCCGATGAAGGGGGCTAATGCCTATTTTTAATTAAAAAGTGGGTTTTTGGTTATGTATTTTGGATTTTATTGATTTAATGCCTGATTTTAATTGATTTTCTCCATTTTGGGGAGATATTGGGCATTTTTGGAGCACAAATGTTGGGAGGAAGTTGGAGATGAACAACCAACTTAAAATCTATATAACCCAGGCCTGTTTGAGGCCATGACGATGTAGTCAGAGCAGAATTATGCTGAGGAGAAGCCAAGCCAAAGCCATTTTTATGCAAGGAAGCTATTGAGGAGCAGACGCTGTCGGGCCATTTTTGGGAGCTCCGGACGTTTGTTTTGCGTGTCGTTTTCTTTGCAGGGTTATTGAGATTTGGAAGAACATGACCAGATTAGTCTTGTATCCAATT
Source organism: Picea glauca (assembly GCA_000966675.3). NCBI lineage: Eukaryota > Viridiplantae > Streptophyta > Pinopsida > Pinales > Pinaceae > Picea > Picea glauca. Next base: position 371,939 of record JZKD02S1963873.1, read on the forward strand.
GGCACTGCAGTGATGTACTTTTGAGATTTTGATCAGAAATAAAGAAGCCTCCCCCACAGAGACAAAGGCCCGGAGACGTAGGCAAAGTTGTGTCGAACTCCGTTATCAATCTGCGTGTTATGGTTTGCTGTCTATTATTTCATTTCAGATCTGCACATGTGTATATGGCTGTCATAATTCCTCTTCTTTCCTCATTATTTCATTAAGTTTCTCGAATGGTTAATTAACACATGCAAAATTAAAACTCAACCATAGTCATTAAAAGATCCTACGGATCACTTGTGGTCCAGTCATCACTGAAACTGGTGGACCTGAACTCTATGTCACTGAAGTCTGTTGTGGACCCACTTGAATCTGATGTGATGACTACTCACCCCTCTTAGTTCCTCATGACTTCCTAAAGGCTCCATTCTCTTTAAATATCACATCCCTTCTCAAAATTGTCTTCCATAAGGAACGGATGTATATGCGGAAATCCTTTGAAGTCTCACTATACCCAACAAATATCCCCTTCTCTATCATGGATTATAGATTTTTCCTCTTCTTAGAAGGGACAAGTGAATATGTAAGGCACCCAAAAATCCTAAAGTGCCCAACATCAGGCTTCTTCCCAGAGAAAGCCTCCTCGGGAGTCTAATTCCCCCAAGACTCTGTGTGGAATCCTATTTTGCAGATAAACTGCAGTGTTGCAAGCCTCATCCCAAAGAAAAATTGGTAGTCCCTGATCATGTAACATGGTTCTCGCTGCCCCAACAATAGACCTGTTCTTCCGCTCAGCCACTCCATTATGATTTGGGGTGTATGGAACTATAAACTCTCTTCTGATGCCTTCTCGGGCACAAAAGTCACTGAACTCATTGGAGGTATACTCACCCCCATTATCAGATATCAACACTCTAATTTTTCTCCCTGTCTGGTTCTCCACAAGAGCTTTGAAATATTGGAACCGCTGGAAGACATGTCCTTTGGTCTTTGTTAGCTCTCTATAAACTTCGTTCGGCTGAGAAACGAATGACAGAGGCAACCTACAAACCAACTTTGAGACCCAAAACTAGCCTTTCGGAACTAGAGAGGGATCTCTCGGGAGACGTTGTCTCGGTATAGGATATGGCATTAAGATGTCGGCTAGATTTAACACCTTTGAATAATAAGTTCTGGTTCTATTGGCGAAAGAGAGTAAGACCTCGGGCTACAGAGTCGATTTAAGAAAATGATATAAACAAATGACTCGGTAACTGAACTTGAGAGGATAAAGGATAAGTAAGAAACAATTTTTAGTTTAAAATCGTTATGTGTGGCAAGGGGAAAAACACATGAAGCAACTCGAAGCACCGCTGAGGATGAATTAAGAGTTAGATTAGAGGAAAGATGTTTTGTCTAAATGGAGCGAATCCTAGGGCATTGTGCAATGAATCCCAGGTTCGAAATTACATTCCTATTTAGATAGAAATAGAGATGAATAAAGAATATAGGAAGTACATATGCAAAGAAAGGAAACAATACATCCAACTACTACAATTAGAATATTTTCATCAAAGCTTTGGGACTTTTTCATTAAATTTCGATCGAGCTCAAACTACATTCAATAGTCACTGTCTACACTAGTTTTCCAACCAACCCGACTTACATCGAAATAAAAAGATATATAGGCTAGGGCACCACTTGGGCTGACCTTCTCTCTAGCTACTATCCCTAGTATTTAGGAAACTACCTGTTTTATGTTAAATGTCCTTTCGTATGTCGCCCTTCCATGAATAGAAACCAACTGTATTTGATCAGATCATAACTGCTTGTCTTTTCCACGGGGGTTCGATTATCAGTAGGGTCTCGTCAGGGGGAGAGTGATGTGTCGATGCCTTCCTTTGACAGGGTATCTAAATGATCAAATGCTCTGTCAGACTCCCGCCATCCACTGTAACGAACTTGATTTTCTACCGCGTTCTCATCTGTTGGGGTGCATGTGTGGCGAGTCGCTGCTGACTATCGTTGTCGTTACCAAAATGAAAAAACCGTATAAGGGTGACACCTTCTTCAAAACTATCGAAATCTGCACCATGATTGAGAATACAAGAGCAGACCCAATTAATCATGTTTTTTCTGCACGCTGACAAAATCTACGCGGACTTTCTCCCCAGTCGCTTCACATTCTCTGAAGTGCTTTGCATTCCTTTCTTCGGACATCCTATGTGCTTCACGCAGTTGTACGATTGTATCATGCACTTCCCTAAGCTGTCTCTTGAGCCATGTCACATTTCCTTCACGGCCTTGTGATGCTGACACCTCAAGGGTATTTGTTGCTAACTGTTGTTTTAGTTCCCTATTTTCTTGGTAAAGATCAGTGATAGCAAGCTACACTTGTTTCAGTTGTTGAGACAACTCATGAACATCTGTGCCTTCGGCATCTGTCCTCCTCGTTCTGCTCCAACTTTCTTGATTTGTACCTTCGACAGGTTCTAGTCGAATGGCACGCATAAGTAATTCTTCGACGACTAACTTTGCACGTGGCTCGCTTGGGACTCGGGTTTCCTTGACTTCCTTGTTATTCTTTGGCCTGCCCCTTCTCCGGGGCATTTTTTGTTTGGGGGGCATGGCTTCCAACATCTTTCTTTCCTGTGCGGCCTCTCCCACTTCAACCTCCATGTGGTGTGATATTACCCTTTCCACGAGTAGAGGGAAATATCCTTTTGGATCTTTGGGGATTCCCACTGTGAGCAAGAATGAATCCCAGTTTCTTCCCAACCATCTTAATTCCTCAACTACCAACAATTTAATCAGTGAGACATGAGAGATTTTCCTTTTCAATTGATCTTCTTTAGCCTGGGCATTTTCTGCCATCTCTCAGAGGTTCTGATGTAAGAAAAAGGGTAGGTTTAACGGTCTCCTTCCTGTGAAGTGCATCGATAATCTAATGTGATGCGACTGTATTATGTTGAACCTCCACTCACAAGTGAAATATTTCCTAATTACTCCAAGTATCTTCCAAAAAGGTTCCTGCAGATATCTATCAAAACGCCTGTCCCAACTTTCCCATCTAAAGAATCTCTCTTGATGAAGTCTTCATAGCACTACACATTTAAGGGAATGAATTTAAACTATCTTTCATCGCGCAAAGGGATCCCCGCCACGGTCAACAAGGTTTTTTCTTCTACATGGATAGTGACACTCGCAATTACCCCGCGAAAACCATCGAAACTGAGTGTGAACTTCTCAACTAGTCACATATTAAATCCTTGGATTTTCCTGCAAAAGGCTATGCACCCGAACTATTCAAAGGATGCCCTGACCTCCGGATCTTCGTTGATCAATGTCAATTTTTGGGGCTCGGTCCCAATGCTTCTTCCACTTCATGCACCCCTCCTTATGTTTTGGAAGGTTTCCATAGTGCAACACGTATTTTTCCTACGCGCGATGGATTTGGCACAGGCCCAAGGAAGCAATATTGATCAACCTGGGCTTGCGAGAAGAACTACAAACAATGCATAAGCTTGACTGGTGAATAGAATGCATGCAGAACATCTGGATTTTATAACAGAGAGGGTGGGAGGTGGAAAAGTGTCAGGGAACACTGAATTCATGGCGACTAGATGTTTCGAAGCGAACTGAAGATTTTTTGTAGCACATCTGCACGACGAGTACACTTCGGGTCGTGCAAAGTACAATTGATAAGGGCTATAGATCATATGTGATACGAGCGCCGTGATTTTTCATTCTTTCAACCCTCATAATGAGATGATGATGGTCATTGCACTTTCCGACGCGACTTCTATTTAACAACTTGCCTCGACCCTCGGCATGTAAACTTCCTTTTTTATAGGACCCGACTCTTTGGGAACAGACTCATACCATTTACACATGTTTTGACTCTGAAATCCCTTCCCGAATCTAAGGGCCAACCGACCACTTGTTGACCTCGACTCCTCTATTGTTCAGTACCTGGCCTCACATGCTTTGACACACTGACCCTGACTCGACTAAGACTGAACCTTACTAAAAAAGAGAAATGACAGTGCTAACAGCTAGCTCCAATGGGGATGCTATCCTCCCTATGAGGTAGCAAAGAACAATAGACTAGGTGTATGACCGCTTTATTCAACTTTCAGACACTTAAACGTGAAAAACAAAACACAACATAAACTTATTGACACAGCTTCTAACAGAATCAGCATAAACTCAAGGCCTTCGCTTCAGGCTTCAATTCAGCATAAACTCAAAAATTGCTAACTTGAAAACAAAATAAAATGACTATTTACAATGACATGTCACTTAAACGGACTTTATTGCACCAGATAGTGTTTGAGGAACCTTCCATTTACAGGACCCCAACCAATGCATTCTCCATCAAGCTCTTCTAGAAAATAAGCTTTGTTCCCATGATATGCATTGATTCTAAATGGACCCTTCCAAAGATGACCGAATTTTTCCTGCTTTCCTTTGTCTTCGTTCCTCGCGTCCCATTTTAGCACCAGGTCTCCCATCTGAAAATTCTCCTTCTTAGAATGCTTATCGAAGGTTTTCTTTATCCTTTCCTGGTGGAGTTGTGATCGATTGTACACATGCTCCCTCATCTGTTGTGTGTGAATCAATTGATTTATCCTCCTCTGGGCATCATATGGCTCAGCTTCCTGCTCCTGCAACAACTTCTTGATGAGTAACCCCAGTGAGGTGGGGAAAACCACATCTACACCATATACGATTTGGAATGGAGAGTTTGAGATGGACTTCTTGGTAGTGACCCTATCCACCCACAACGCGTAAATAAGCTTTTTATGCCAGGCCTTCTTGTTGTCTTGTAGGAGTCATTTGATGATCCTGGTCAATTTTTTATTTGACGATTCTTCTAACCCGTTTCCCTATGGTTAATACGATGTAGAATGTCCCAAGGTTATGTTGTAATCCTAATAAAAATTTTCCATCTTCTTGGACTTGAATGCGGTCGCGTTATCTGTTATGATCTTTATAGGGCATCCAAATCTCGACAGGATGTTTGTCTCCAGAAATTCAATGATGACTGTGTCAGTAGCCTGCTTCGTTGGAATTGCTTCTGTCCATTTCATGAAGTAATCTGTGGCCGTGAGTATCCATTTGTGATGTGCTGAGGATGGAGGATGGATCTCCCCTATAAAATACAAGCCCTATTACATGAAAGACACTTTGACCGAGATCGGTTTCAATGGCAGGGGCTGTAGATTTCTCCTTCCATCAAAAATATGACACTCGTGGCAACTGGAAACTTTTTTGTAAATGTCTGCAAAGATGCTAGGCCAATATTAGCCCGCTCTTAAGATTTTATGCACAATGGTTTTCCAATAATGATGTCCTCCGCAGTCACCTTTGTGGAATTCTCTGATAGCTCGTTTCTCGTTGTTTTCTAGCAAATGACTCAGCAATATCCCTCTGGGATCTTTCCAGTACAGTGAGTTATCCAAGATGCAGAACTTAACAGCTTTGAGTTTTAAGAATCTGGCCTTGGTCTTACTTAAACCTGGAGGGGCTTGCAGATTTATCAACACATAGATGATGTATGTATACCACGGTGAATCAATGAAATTTTGAGACACCTGTGCAGTTGTTTCTTCTTGAGGGTTCTCTAACAGTCAATGATGAAGTTTATTCCCAAGACATCACAGTCTGACTGCACCATCAACTTTTCAAGGCCCTAACCTTTAATCAACTTTATGGGCTTGATTTCGAGGACGTATTCTAGCATGGTTGCTATCTACTTACCTCTTCTTCCCTCGGGGTCAGGCTGAGTCAAGATATCCTTGACTGAGTTGTTGGGAATGTAAGCGATAACATGGGAGTGTAATATGTATGTTTTGAACTCCTTCAGGGTTTTTACTAAGGCGTATGCTTGTTTCTCCATAATGTCGTACCTTAGCGGAGAGTCACTCAACGTCCTACTAAAATAGGCTATAGGCTTCTCAAAATTCTGATCGTCTTTCTGTAACATCACGCTGACAATGGTATGCTCTAAGGTGAATGAAAACAAGATGAAGTCTTTCGTGAAGTATGGGATGGCTAGCACAGGAGCTTTAGTCAGCGCTACCTTGATATCTTCAAATGATTTCGTGGCTTTTGGGTTCCACTTAATCGTGTTCCCCTTTCTAACCATGCAGGTGATATGTTTTATAATTTCCGCCAAGTTTAGGATGAATCTTCTTAAGAAATTTACTTTTCCCAGGAAGGATTGCACCTCCTTCTTACTGCGCAGAGTGTCAATTTTCAGGATTCCTTCAACCTTGTTGGGGTCTATATTAATACCCTCCTTTGAGATGATGTTCCCCAACATCTTCCCTTCTTACATCCCAAAATGTGACTTTCTTGGATTCAATGATATGCCGAATCTCCTACATTTCTGGAAGACCCTCTTCAGGTGTTCGAGGTGTTGTTCGTCGAAATCGAAATATACAGTGATGTCATCCAGATAGATTACAATGAATTTGTCCTTTTCCTCGGCGAACGCTATATCCATCTCCCTCTGGAAAGTAGCTCCCACATTCATCAAGTCGAAAGGAATCTTGGCGTACATGAACATCCCCCATGGTGTCGTGAAAGTTATCTTTTCCCGGTCACCCGGGTGTACCGAGATTTGATTATAACCTGAAAAACCATCTAGCATAGACAGCTTCTGGGAGCCAACTACCTTTTGCAGGATGTAGTCCATCTTAGGGAGTGGGTAGTTGTCTTTGAGGGATACTTTGTTCAAGTTCCGAAAATCCACGCACAATCTTATTTTGCCGCTCTTTTTCGTCATAGGCACCAGGTTGGCCACCCATTTCGAAAACCTCAAAGAAACGATGATTTTGGCTTCGAAAATTTTCTTTACCTCCTTCTCAATTAGAGAAAACAACAATGGATTTATCCGTCTTATCTTTTGCTTGAAATGCTTCTGGTCTTCTTTGAGAGGAATGATAGGCTGAATCACTTTAGTGTCATAAACCTTCAAGTCATCATAACTCCAAGCGAAAACATCGGGGAAATCCTTAATGAGCTTGATGTAGTTTTGTTTCACCTCTAGACTAAGCATCCTTGATAATTTTATCATCTTCGTATTTTCCTGGGTCCCGATATTGCAATCCTCAACATATTCTTCCTTTGCAGTGATCTTGCGGTTCCTAGCCACATCGTTTTCATCAAACAACTTTTCCAACGGAACCAATCCTTTTGGGATGACATTATTCTTTAGTTGTATTATGTCCCTCCCAACTATCTGGTTCTAGAGAGGGTCATTGTTACTGCGTGCATCTTCGCCTTCATATTCGTCGTAGCAGCATTCGTCATCAATGTTATTATTGGCAAACTCGTCGCTCATCAAAAGAAATCTCTCCACCTGTTTTTCATCCTCAAACACCTGCCAATACTTGATATTATCGGGCACCGCCCACCTGTGTTTGAATTCAGTCTCATACTTTCTGTTTGGAAAAATGGGGATTTTAAAAACTGAGGTTGAGGTAGCCAAGGCATCTGCAATCTGATTTTTCTCCCTCGGGATGGCTAATAAATTATATTCTGGGAATTCTTCGAGGAGGTCTAGAACTAGGTTCCTGTATGTTCTCAACCTGGGGTGCTTGGATTTATATATGCCCTTTACTTGTTTTATAACTAGCTTGGAGTCCCCATGCACCGATATCCTCTTTGTGCCCAATTCTTTCAAGACTTTCAGACCCAGAATCAATGCCTCCTACTCAGCCATGTTATTTGTACAATTGAAAGAAAGATTGTATGAGCAAAGTTTTGAACCTACCTTAGGAGGACATATCCACACGCCGACCCTTCCTTACTAACGGCTTCATCGAAACTCATGTTCCATATCTCGCTCTTCGCGCAGTTCCTCGGGCCTGTGCACTCTGTTGCACTTTGCACAGTTTTGTCGTCAACAGTCATGCCAATTATTGATTCTTCCTCTTCGAAGCTCAGGTCATTGTAAAAAATGGAAGAGTCGATGTCAGTATCGACGGAGTAGATGGTGTGGTTATTCGACTGCATCTTACTTCTCACCATGTATTTCAACAACACTTCTCTATATAACCATCTTTCTTGGCCAAAGATAGGGATGGTGGCATATGACATGTCCATCTATAGAGTCCCCTTCAATTTTGTGGCCCATGACCTGGATAATAACATGCCAAATTTGGGGGGTATATCGGCCACAACCACATCCATAACCATATTTTTAGAGGGTATTTGGGCCAGCGACACAACCAGATCCTTGATCAGACCCAAGCATTTGACTTTCCTTGAATCGAAAGAAAAAAGATCCTTATAGGGTCTGGTGATGTCCAAACCCATCTCATTCATGATCACTTTAATTTGGGAATGAGATTGTGCGATGCGCTCCAATATAGCATGGCATTATGCAACATCATGTCATGAATCTTTAGACTGACATAGAAAGGGGGGATGTTCTTAGTGTCTCCCGTCTCCTCCACGCGTGGACCTAACAAAATGGCAAGGTGATCATCCTGGACGTTTAGAGTGTCGAGGTTTCCCCCCATCTTTATCATTTTAATAATCTTCTCTCAATATTCACCTTTCTTTATGAGTTAGTTGAAAGGGACATAGATTTTAATCTTGGCCATTTCATTATTGAAGTTAAAAGGGGGAGAGACCTTATCTACCTCTTTGCCATGCGTTTCCCAGCTTGTCTCCGACATTTTCTTCAGGGTCTCCTCCTTTGACTTTTCCTTTTCAGCCGCATCCTTGGTCGGGTTGTCTGGCTTCGAACGACTTGTGGAAGGGGTATCCACCGGGGAGGTTTCCTTATGGGATTTGTTTGCCGAGGTTCGGTAGGCGCCTTCTTTCTCTTGAGGTTGTATTGTTTCTGAAATTGCATGATGGCATTGTGATAACCTTTCCTGGATTCTTTTGTTTCCAAGGAGAGTGTGTCATCTATCTCTAGCATAATATCGTCATTCTTTCTCATGTATTTATCATGTTCTCCCTTCGTCAAAAACATGTGTGTGTCCTTGTCGTTGCGGAAATGCATTTGGTCTTGGAACATATGATCAAAATCCTCGTCTACGTAATTATTTTGGAATGGATGCCTCATTTTCTGGTCACCCTGGTTTCTCTATCTGATCCGAGGGACCTGACCTCTTCTGAGGTTCTGATTTTTGGGCTAGGGGTCGTGTTGTTCTCGGGAAGCAGGTATGTTTCCCATGGACATTCTTTCCATCAGTTTCTCCATCATCTTCATCATCAAGTCAAATTTTTCATCCGAGGACCGAGATGTCGATGGTTGTGCGTCCTCTTGAGGTTTCTTATCGCCTCTATTGAATCTCGGTTTGATCTTCCCTGAAGCCATCGAGTTTACCTTGACTTCTATTACGTCGCTCATCATGGCGTCTAGATTTGCTTATCTTCTTTCTCTCAACAGCAAGGCGAAATCATTGTCGAAGGAATCAACGTATTGCAGTTGTGCAGCCTTGAAAGGTGGCTAGACTTCTGTGGGAATTGAGTTATAAACCCTCATGAAACGGGCTGAGAATTCTTGCACCATCTCCTCTGATGCCCTCTTCATGTTATTGTACTGCGTCAACAACTACAAGGGTTTCTTCTTGTCTCCTCATCTAGTAATGAAAGATGTTTCGAATGCGGTGAAGTCTTGAATGCTTGTTGTTGGGAGGGATTTGAACCACTTCCTCACCTCCCCCGAAAGAATCTCTGCGAACAACCTCGTTTTCGCGTCCACATAGTCTACCTCCTCTAGGTCGACAAAATCATTGAACCAATCTAGATGCTTTTGGCCTGAAACATTCCCTTCAGCATTGTAGAGCTTGATCCCCTGGCTGTAATTTTGGGGCAAATCATGCAGTTGGGCTGGAAGAACGAGGGGGGAAAATCTGGTGGCCATGGCTCTAGGATGGTTATGGTTTTGGGGGATGTTCTTGGGTATCAGAGCTTAAAGCCTCTTCTAGTCAAAAAATATATCGTCCAAACTGGTTTCCCACTTAGACTTGAACATGGTTTGCTCAAACAGGGCGTCAAAATCAAGGTCGCCAATGCTTTGTGTGTTGTCTTTGGGTAAGGACAAGATTATTTCCAGGTAATAGAAAGGGTCCGACGCTTGCTCCCTATTCCTCTGCAGAAGCTTCTCAAGATTTCACAAAGGCTCTAAAGGGTTTGGGTCGGGATTTTCTCTGGTATAGATCGTCTTCAGAGCTAGGGTTCCTGAATCATGCTACTTTTTTTTACTAGTCTTTTGAATGGAGTCACCAGGGTAAAGGTTTCAACCAATATAGATGTTTGTCCCTCTGTTACCCTCAGGGGTCAAAACTATAACTTTAGTCGTTCTCCCAGGGAAAATTTATTCAATTCCATCCCTGGCAGCGACACCAGAATGTAAGCTCTCTATAAACTTCGTTCAAGTGAGAATGAATGACAGAGGCAACCTACAAACCAACTTTGAGACCCGAAACTAGCCTTTCGAACTTGGAGAGGGCTCTCTCGGGAGACGTTGTATCGGTATAGGATATGGATTTAAGTTGTCGGCTAGATTTAACACCTTTGAATAATAAGTTCTGGTTCTATTGGCGAAAGAGAGTAAGACCTCGAGCTATGGAGTCGATTTAAGAAAATGATAGAAACAAATGACTTGGTAACTGAACTTAAGAGGATAAAGGCTAAGTAAGCAACAATTTTCAGTTTAAAATCATTGTGTGTGGCGAGGGGAAAAACACATGAAGCAACTCGAAGCACCACTGAGGATGAATTCAGATTTAACTTAGAGGAAAGATGGTTTGTCTAAATGGCGTGAATCCTAGGGCGCTACATTGCGAATCCCAGGTTCAAAATTACGTTCCTATTCAGACAGAAATATATATTAATAAAGAATACAGGAAGTACGTACACAAAGAAAGGAAACAATACATCCAATTGCTACAATTAGAATCTTTTCATCAAAGCTTCAAGACTTTTGCATTAAATTTCGATCGAGCTCAAGCTACATTCAATAGTAACTGTCTACACTAGTTTTCCAACCAAACCGGCTTACATCAAAAGAAAAATATATATAGGCTAGGGCGCAGCTTGGGCTGCCCTACTCTCTAGCTACTATCCCTAGTATTTAGGAAACTGTCTATTTTCTGTTAAATGTCCTTTCGTATGCCGCACTTCCATGAATAGAAACCAATTGTATTTAGTCGCATCATAATCGTTTGTCTTTGCCACAGGGGTTTGGTTATCAGCAGGGTCTCGTCATGGGGAGAGTGATGTGTCGATGCCTTACTTTGAAATGGTATCTGAACGATCAAATGCTCTATCAGACTCCCGCCATCCACTGTAACAGCCTTGATTTTCTGTTGCGTTCTCATCTATTTGGGTGCGTGTGTGGTGAGTGACTGTTGACTGTCTTTGTCGTTACCAAAATGAAAAAATCGTCTAAGGGTGATGCCTTCTTCAAAACTATCAAAATCTGTGCCACGTTTGAGAATACAAGAACGGACCCAATTAATCATGTTTCTTCTATGCACTGGCAAAAGTTACGTGGACTTTCTCCCCGACCGCTTCACATTCTCTAAAGTGCTTCACATTCCTTTCTTCCAACATCCTCTGTGCTTCGTGCAGCTGTACGATTGTTTCCTACGCTTCCCTGAACTATCTCTTGAGCCATGTCACATTTTCTTCGTGACCTTGTAATGTTGACACCTCAAGGGTCTTTACTGCTAACTGTTGTCTTAGTTCCCTTTTTTCCTGGCGATAGCGAGCTACGCTTATTTCAACTGCTGAGATGGCTCACGAACATTTGTGCCTTCGAAATCTATCCTCCTCATTTTGCTCCAGCTTTCTTGATTTGTACCTTCGACAGGTTCTAGTCGAATGACACGCATAAGTAATTGTATGCCATCACTTTTAAGAGAGACTTGAATTAGGGGTCGAGATAGATTTATTATTAAAATATTAGATAATTTACCAGCTAAAAACATAGATTTCGAATTTTATGGTTTTTCATTAATAAAACATAAAAATTAAAATATTGATTAACTTGATTATTCTATTTATGATATTATAAAAATTGTTTTAGGAAAGTGCCACACGTAATTAAGGGCTATCACATAGAAATTAGCGTGAATATGTAAGCTTCATTATTTTATTATAAATATTATAAGAAATGTTTTAGGATGGGGCCACCGATACTAACCCATTTCAAGGGACCATGATTTAGTCAAATCTAAGGTCTCGTTTTTTTAGTAAGGGGTTAAATGTCTTTTTAACCAGTATTATTTAAAGAATAAGTAAAAGAAGAAAGTAAACATTTTTATTTTAAAATCAAGTAAATATTATTTGGATTGATAAAATTTTATTTTAATTTTGAATTTATTATGGATTAAGAAGTATTAAATTTCTTGAAATGTATTTTTTTTAAAATATAAAATTTAAAGAAATATTTTCATCTTAAAGGATTTGATGTCTTTTAACACATAACTAATATTTTTTTAAATGACATGTGTTAACTTCATATTAAGCATTGAAGGAATTACACATCTTCTTTATATGGATAACTCCAAAGTACCTATGTGTCAATAAGACTTTTTTTACTTTCAATTTCTCTATATATAAGATTGATATACAATTATTTTACTTAAAATAGATGTTAAAATATTTTTTTAAATGAGAAGTGTCAACTTTCCATTGTTATATATATTATGTGTGTGTGGATATAAAAAAAAAAWTAATTATGCCCCACATTGAAATTAACCATATGTCAACTCCATAATATTAAGCATCTAAGGAATTACGCATCTARCATCTCCCTCASTACAAGTGAAAAGCACTTATTAATAGAGTTGATATAGAATTGCTTTACTTAAATGTATATTGAAATATTTTATTTATATCTTATATTAATTTTTTTTTGTTATTAATATTTTTTTTAAATACCATGTGTCAACTACACGGAAATAATTACACATCTCCTTAGTATTGAATATTGCACTGTAAAAAAAATGTTTTTAAACCCAATAATAATGAAGATAATAAATATACCATATTAATATTGTACAATATTCATATAATAAAAATATTTGAAAAAACAAAATCATTTTTTAAATAAAAATAATAATTTTGTTTGAAAACACAAAATCATTTTTTAAATAAAAACAATAAATTTTAAAAATAACACTTTCTTTAATATGAAATCCCAAAATAAACCATGAAATTTTCAATAGTTTTAAAAGATTTAAAAAACAAACATCTTTCAATTTTCAAATTAAAATATATTTATATACAATAGTTTTATTCAAATCTCCACTAAATGCATCTGTCTGTACGCGCAACAAGCACTTGTCCTTTGGCTGATTCAAAGGGCTCTCAGACATTCAAAGGGTCCGCATTTTGTTTTAGAAATGTCACCTGCTCCCCACACCCAAGTAAGGTTCGGTTCGTCTGCGATCCACTAGGCACCGCTATCGGCCTCGGGAGTGAAACAGATAACCATCAGCTGCACAAACACACAGTCCAATTCTTCAGATCATTTTTGGTGATGAAGATCCTTTTTGGTAATTTTTTTTTTACATTTTTATAGGATCCTTTTCCATAGCTGATGTTAATAGATCCAAAATGATACATATAGTCATCATGAGAGTCCACTACAAAGGTCCAAAAGTGTCCTCTACCAAGATATTGCATCAAAGTGAAGCCAATAAAAACCTTAGCACTAAGGGAAAACAAAAATAAAGACAGTATTCGCTTCATATAATCAAGAAATACTATGTCACGAGTCTAAGTCTTTGACCACAAACTCAGAAAACGAAACTAAGGAAAACTTTAGAAAATTTCCATATAATATGGAGGACCAGTCGTCCCTCCATCCCAAATAAAATATGATAATCTTCCTTTACGTTCCAGCAAGGCATGTTTTAATAATAGATCAACCACCTTGTTGAGCTCCCTGTAGATATGATGATAGTGAATAACCTGAAAGGATGAAGTCAACTCCAAAGTTATACGCTTTCAACCTTCAATAGCAGTGGATTGTAGATTTCCATTATGCTTTAGCCATTCAATGATCACCTTGGAATTCCCCATCAATTGCAAATTTTGGATGTTCAGGTAATTTGCTAAAGTGAGGGTGGCCCAAGCACCCGAAAGCTCGGATTTAGTATTAGTTCCTCCACCACAATTGACAAACCACCTATATTCAGTTGAATCATGACATATTATGGTGCCCCCTGCTCCACAGTTTTGACCCCTCGCCGTAGTTTCTCCATCAAAAAAAGCACAGGTGCAATCCTCATAAAGTGCAATCGACCTCTGTCTGATATTCTGTACTTTTGTGTAAGTGGGAATGTAATGTGTGATCTGAGAGTTTTAAAAACAACACCCCAAGCAAAAGGAGCTTTCTCCTCAAAGATTGCTTTGTTTCTTTCAATCCATATATTCCAGCATGTAATAGCTGCCAAACTATTTGAAACTGCATTATTTTTCGTCCAGGAATCAAGGCATTCTATAAGAGTATTCCCAGCCCAAGTATTTTTAAATTGTAGCCTATAGGAGATCCTGGACCAAACAGTTTTTGAAAAGGAGCAATGTACAAAGAGATGATCTATATCTTTAGTATTATGTTTACATAGTATGCAGAGACCAGGGCCCTCCCAACCTTTTTTATTTAAAACCTCCCAGGTAAGGATTCAGTTATCAATGGCCAACCATAAAAACATTTTTATCTTCAACTGTAACTTCCACTTCCATATGGTAACTTTCCAGCCACACCAAATCGGGAGCTGTTGTGTGGAAATAATGGCTGAATAAATGTTTTTAACAGTGATATTCCCAGAAGAATCACCTCCTATCCAAAGCAAAGTGTCCTTATTGTTATCAAGTGTAATCCTGACCATTTTTATTTCTTTTATATAATTTTCCCACTCAAAAGCCTATTCCCCGGAGAATTCCAATTTTTCACTACTCATCCATAACTCTGATTGAGTGATTGGATCACGCCCATCAGTGTCTTGTGATAGAACAGTAATTCTTTTTTGATTTAAACATGATAGAGTCTCTACGCTAAGGATTGAATTGTCACCAATGCCCAATATTCGGTCTCTGCTAATGGAGATGAGGTGTTCGGATCTTGGGCGCCAAGCAAGCCAATGTGTAATTACATGAACAAAATGGGCCAGACTTGTCCAAATCCTGGAAGTCGAACATATTTTTTGTGATGCAAATCTGAACCAGTTTATAATAGTGATGTTTGAAAAGTATTTATCCATTACAACTCTGTGCCATATACCATGCTGCGTTAAAACCCTCCTAAGAGTATTTGTAGTCAATTCCAAATTAAAATGTGCAAGGTTGCGAAGTCCCCAACCTCCATTTTTCTTTGGTCTGGATAAAGTCTCCCATCTGCAAAGATGACATTGCTTCGATTCATTTTGACCGCTCCAAAGAAGTGAAACATCAACTTTTTGATCTTGTTTAAGACAGTTCGAGGAATAACTTCCATAGACATCCAATAAACGGGCTAACCCTCCAACACTGTTTTGATTAGAATGTATCTGCCTCCTATCGAGAGCTATCTATTACACCATAAACTAATTTTCTTGGTAATTTTGGCCACAAGCCAATCCCAGTCACCTGTCTTATGCGTCCCTGTCTTTAGATAATAGCCCAAATAATTGAACCCAATCGAAAAATCACTGAAGGTATAAGGAAGGATTGTTTTGAAAGGGGATAATTCACACTCTGTGAGCCCTTCAAAGTGTACAATAGTCTTGGTGTGATTAACCACCAGTCCAAAATCCTTACAAAATAAATTGATAATATTGATAATTTCTTTCCACTCAATTAAACAAGCCTTTGACATAATGAGAACGTCATCCACAAATAATAGATGAAGAATTTTTAATAATCTGGACACTTTTATACCTGAGAGCTTGCCTTCACCGATACTAGATTTTAGTAATAAACTGATTCCCTCCATCACCAGAATAAAAAATAGTGGTGATAATGGGCAACCTTTGCGTAATCCTCTACTGCTTCTGAAGAACTTTGTGGCCTCACCATTTAGTAATACTGCAAAGGAAGATGATGTGACGCATGACATGATCTAGTTTGTCATATGTATTCCAAGACCCCCTTTTAGAAGGATCAATCTTAAAATTACCCAATCAATACAGTCATACGCTTTCCTTAAATCCAGTTTTAGGACAAGCGATTTTATTTTTTTCTTTTTGATTCTATGGAGGCTTTCATGTGCCATGTCGATCGTGTCTTGAATCCTCCTTCCTTTTAAGAACCCCAATTGTTCTTCAGAGAGAGTTCTGGATAGAAAAGGTTTTATCTGGTTAGCTATGATTTTTGAAATCACCTTATAGCATAGATTGCACAATGATATCGAGCGAAAATCCTCAAAGGTGACTGACTTGTTTGACTTCGGAATCAATGTCAAAAAGGTTGAATTTAAGCTTCCAATGATAGTTCCTAACCTTCTTGATTATTCCACCATCTCTAGAAGATTTGCCCCGACTAAATCAAAGAAGAAAGTGAAAAATTCAACTATCCAGCCGTCCAACCCTGGACTCTTCTCCTTCTTGAAAAGGAATAAGACAACTTTTATCTCCTCCAAAGTAACAGGATTGTACAAGATGCAATACTCATCTTCATTTACAATCCAAGGAAAATGTTCAATAATTTTTAATTGTTCAATGGTGTTTGATGAGTGATGATCCTTGTAGATTTTTTTTAAATGTCGAGTCGTTGCTTCCTTAATAACACCTTGATTTGTAATATTTACTCTGGTAGTATCCATAATCTCCCATATATGTTTTTGGCTCTGTTGTGAGTAGCACACTTGTGAATAAACTTTGTATTACTGTCCCTGCTAGCCATCCAAATAGCTTTGTTGCTCAACCTCCACAGTTCTTCAATCCCTTTTAATATGTTGTTTCTTTCTAATTCCATCTGTCGGAGTGACAATTCCATTTCAATATTAGTAGGATCATTTTCCAAGAGGAAAATCGAGTCTTTAATGTCTGATTCGAGAGTCACCAACTTCTCTTTATTCCTGGCTAATTTCTCTTTAAACAGAAGCTTTGTTTGTGACTTTAGTATTTTTAGTTTCCAAACGATCATGTGTTGTTTGCCAACTTCAGACTGGAAAACTGGGTCTTTCCAAATTTTGAAGACTAAGTCCACAAAATCTCGATCTTTCAGCCACTGAGAATTTAGTTTAAAAGGACAGGCTTTATAGAGTGATGGTAGATCGAGTTGAAGAAATGATGGTGTATGATCAGATATAAAAGGAAGCTCGACCCAGGATCTATAATGACCGACATCAGATAATAAATCTTCGGAAGCTAATACTCTATCTAACCTCCTTGCAATTGCATCCTGACCACAACGCCCATTCCGCCAGGTGGGTATCAACTTTGTCGGTTTGATATCAATCAGATTGTTGGATGAGAAAATATTTCTGTAATAAAACTTTGTAATCCCTGACCCAGACGATCCTCCCCATACCTCATCCGAGGATAAAACAATGTTTAGGTCCCGGACAATGATTAAATTCTTGATATATAAAATGCCATTGTCTTCAATCGATTTCCAGAATTGTATCTGATCTGAGCACGGTCCATACATATTAAGCAATCCTAAATCCTTGTCATTTAATGTACACCTGCTTGTTAACAAAATACCGCCAATTGTAAGAAAAGGAACCAAAAAAAAAAATATTTGGGTCCCAAGAGACTAACAATCCCCCGGAACTGCCCACAAAGTAACTGCACACAAAACCCAGGAAGGTCGCAAGTGGTTCATGAAATCCCTAGCTTTTTGAGCAGTTACCAAGGTTTCTCGTAGAAATACAATTTCAGGACAAGTATTCTCCAAGAGTCTCCGGACTGAGGCCGTTTTGAGGGTGCCTCCAACCCCTCTGATGTTTAAGGACACTAATAACATTATTTAGTCCTCGCCAGGGCTTTCAATGCTCTAAGAGCCCCACTATCAGTGGAGGGAGGAATCGTAACATCGGTTTGTGTTAACTTTTGTGCCAGATTTTTTCATGTGCTACGAGTCTTTATGGGTGAGAGTTCAATACCAATGCCCCGGGACCAAGAAAATTATTTCCCCATCTCCCCTGGTTGATCCTTTGATGTGGAAGCCTCCATGTTTCCCACAGAGTTATGAATGGCCTTCCCTAAATAAGTGGGAAACTTGATAGAAGTATTGTTATCCCTAATAAAAGGAATTAGAGAGTCCAAGACAACAATGGTGATGTATCACCTTCCTCAGATTCTCTGAAGCCCGACTCAATCCCAGAGTCTGTTAGAGGAGGAAGGGAAGGAGGCGGAAAGGAGCATGGATTAGGTTGCCAAGGTAAAAGATGAGATTACTGAGCAGGGGCTACAAGAGTAGTAGAAGGTAAATTCGGAGTATAAGACATACAATGCCCCGACCCCGAGGGAGAAGTATCCCCGATAACAAGTAAAACATAAGTCACCACATCAGGAGGAGTTTCATCAAGGCCCTTATTGTCCCGACCTTTATCAAACGTAGTAGAAGCTTGGAGCCAACATGAATTTTCCAATGCATCTCTTTCCCAAAGTGAAAGTGACATAAAAAAAATTGGACAATTTTTTTTTAACTTACCTAAGAGAGAATTTGACTCTTCAGACTGTGAAACTGGCTCAGGTCCATAGTAAATAAGGTCACATCCAAAGGAATACTCACTAAAGACATAGTCTGGTGGGTCCTCCTATAGTAGAACTTCTTCTGGCTTCTCTTCAGCTGAATTTCCACTGCAATCCAAACGGAGATGTCTAGTACCTCTACACCAGCTGCACTGAAATGGGATACCCACATAGTCTAGCTGCTGGTTTAAAAAACGACCACGCCATTCAATATCGATAGCCTCTGGAATTCCCCCATGCAAATCGATTTCAACTAAAATCTTCCCCACTTTCCTTACATAATTTTCCAAAGTTGAATGTTCCAGAGTGATGAAATGCCCCAAAGCATCTCCAATCTCCCTTAATGCTCCTTCGTTCCATAGATGTAGTGGCAAGCTCGACAAGAGGACCCACAAGTGCTGGAACTGGAAGTGTTTCGTCCGTGGGTCAAAAGCCACCCTCCACCTTTTCAACATAAGGATGCTTCCCCCAATAACCTAGAAGGTTTTCATCAAAATATCTGCGTCTTCTGGAGATTTACAAATAAATCCCATCCAGCGTTTCGTAAGGCAAAGGAGCTCAGGAGCATATCCGAGGATAGGAACCTAGTTCTTTGTAATCCAATTTGACATGGGACCATCAACAAGATAAGAATATGAGAGCCTACCCACCAAGCCACAAAGGGCCAACCTGCAATTTTCCTCAAGGCCCACATCTACGCCTAGTACCATCCTCCTATTTCTCTTTTTCGGCTTCCACACCTTTCTACGGACACCAATATGGGTAGAAGGTTTAAAAGAGTTCCTAAATCTTGTCGACAGACCACCACCTTTTATACCATGCTTGGAAGCGGAAACATGCTTTGTCTCCCACTGTGGAAGTTTAGAGCCCGCTTTAGCAGAGAAACCAGAGAAAGGAATATGGCTTGGAGTAGTTGATTGTTTCAAAGTAACACCAGGAAGGGAGTTCTATAAATGGTCGTAAATGTATGAAGCTAGATGGGGTTTACGTGAAGTGTGTAATAACTCACCATGTGACCTCCCCAGTGAATCATCCTTTGTGAAGAGATCATCGTGAAGCCAATTTACCTCGTCATCTCGTCATCCACACTCATTAGTGCTCTGATGTCTCCAATTAAGTCAACACCAGTTAAGGGTTCCATAAATCAAACACTTGTTTATCACTAATGAGCAAATTCTAGAGTTCAGTAACCCAAGCAACGGGATGCGAAGGCTGACAGGATGTTCATTTAACATGGATATTAAATATCACTAACCAAAACTCGAGTATTAAATGTATTAAACTCCACATCGATAAATGAGACAAAAAACCGATGTCAAATGGACAAGACTCGGTTCAGTTTCCCAGAATAGAAAAGAACGACAACGATAACAAATAAAATTGAGCATTGGAATACCTATGTCAGTCACTCCAAAAGGACGATAAGTAACACAGAAGGTGGAAAATGTAAAGAAGTTAACTACAATAAGGAATACCTCTAAGATCAGCAGAGATAACCCTAGACACCCTACAGTCACCCTAAAAACTCAGACCGTGATCAAGATAAAGTTTAATCAAAGAAATCTAAATCCTCTACCTCGCCAAGGAAGGATTTCCATCCTTCTGGTTGCTTCAATCGCCATTGATGGTGCCCCCAAGCTTTCCCGCCCAGTGCATTTCCACCATCCAACACACTATCTTCGTTTGAACGAAACCTGTTAGATATGTTTCTATGTTTGTTTGTGAGTTATCCTTTCTGATATATGTTTTGATGAGTAACCTATTTTATAATCAACCCAACAATTCTCCATACAAAACATGATAAATTTCATATTTGTTTATGGTTTCTGTTAGCATATTGAACATATAGATATTTTCTTTTTTCCATGTAAACATTCTATTTTTAGATTTATTTGGCACATTTTTCTAACTAGTGTTGTCCAAATTAGAGTTAAAAATATAAAAGAATTGTTGGAATTGTAGATATTAATTGTTGAGATTGCACAATTTACATTTAATGTCGTGTGCATCAATCGAATGTCGTGTTCATCAATATGACCCTCAATATGACCCACAATCAAATGTCATGTGCATCAATCGAATGTCGTGTGCATCAATATGACCCTCAATATGACCCACAATCGAATGTCGTGTGCATCAATATGACCCTCAAACATTAAAGGTACAAATCAAGTACGGAATTTATAATTAAAGACGTGTAAACCAATTTAAATGTGCATAACCTTATGATGGGGAAGGGGAGGTTCTTAGAAAATCTTCACCCTAATTGTATGCAATCACTTTTAAGAGAGACTTGAATTAGGGGTCGAGATAGGTTTATTATTAAAATATTAGATAATTTACCAGCTAAAAACATAGATTTCGAATTTTATGGTTTTTCATTAATAAAACATAAAAATTAAAATATTGATTAACTTGATTATTCTATTTATGATATTATAAAAATTGTTTTAGGAAAGTGCCACACGTAATTAAGGGCTATCACATAGAAATTAGCGTGAATATGTAAGCTTCATTATTTTATTATAAATATTATAAGAAATGTTTTAGGATGGGGCCACCGATACTAACCCATTTCAAGGGACCATGATTTAGTCAAATCTAAGGTCTCGTTTTTTTAGTAAGGGGTTAAATGYYTTTTTAACCAGTATTATTTAAAGAATAAGTMAAAGAAGAAAGTAAAYATTTTTATTTTAAAATCAAGTAAATATTATTTGGATTGATAAAATTTTATTTTAATTTTGAATTTATTATGGATTAAAAAGTATTAAATTTCTTGGAATGTATTTTTTTTTTTAAATATAAAATTTAAAGAAATATTTTCATCTTAAAGGATTTGATGTCTCTTAACACATAACTAATATTTTTTTAATTTCATATTAAGTATTGAAGGAATTACACATCTTCGTCATATGGATAACTTCAAAGTACCTATGTGTCAAGAAGACTTTTTTTATTTTCAATTTCTCTATATATAAGATTGATATACAATTATTTTACTTAAAATAGATGTTAAAATATTTTTTTAAATGAGAAGTGTCAACTTTCCATTGTTATATATATTATGTGTGTGTGGATATAAAAAAAAAATTAATTATGCCCCACATTGAAATTAACCATATGTCAACTCCATAATATTAAGCATCTAAGGAATTACGCATCTAACATCTCCCTCAGTACAAGTGAAAAGCACTTATTAATAGAGTTGATATAGAATTGCTTTACTTAAATGTATATTGAAATATTTTATTTATATCTTATATTGAATTTTTTTTGTTATTAATATTTTTTTTAAATACCATGTGTCAACTACACGGAAAGAATTACACATCTCCTTAGTATTGAATATTGCACTGTAAAAAAAATGTTTTTAAACCCAATAATAATGAAGATAATAAATATACCATTATTTGTTTTAGAAATGTCACCTGCTCCCACACCCTAAGTAAGGTTCGGTTCGTCTGTTTAGTCTGTTTTGATGAGTAACCTATTTTATAATAAACCCAACAATGGAAAATTTCATATTTGTTTATGGTTTCTGGTAGCATATTGAATGTAGCATATTGAATATATATATATATATATATATTTTTGTGTAAACATTTTATTTTTAGATTTATTTGGCACATTTTTTTAATCAGTTTTGTCCAAATTAGGGTTAAAAATTTAGAAGAATTGTTAGAATTGTAGATATTAGTTGTTGAGATTGCATAATCCACATTTAATAGAGTAATAGAGGATTTTGGAGGCACTGAATTTATTTATACATTTGTGTGTAGGTTTTCAAGGCTATTCATAATATTAGATAAATTTCTAAATAAAAACTATGTATATAGTTTTGAAACAAAATTTGGAGTGCACACACCACACATCTTCAAGGATAGCTAAAACTAACACAATTTTTATTCATAAATTTATTTAATTTTAGTTATATATTCAAAAATACAATTTAAACAATGAAAAAAATAATTTCACTAACAATTATATAACCCAATTCATTCCAATAATAATTAACCAAAAAAATTAAAAAATAAAATATTTAAAATTATCCTTTTTAATATATTAAAAATTAAAACATACAAACCTTTTTTATAATTTTTAGTGTGAACAAGTTTGACCGAATAAAAAATAAAATGTCCTGCAAACATAGGCCTTACGAGTCAAAAACCTTATTTCTAGGAAATGTTCAAAGAAATTTGAATCAATACAATAAAATCATAATTAACTCTAGATATTTTGTCTTCGCGTCAGCAATCTATTTACTCTTCACAAATATTGTATGAAAAACATTAACATGAAGCTTTATGTTAAATACATTATACGCATTATATCTTAACATCTTAACTCTATTATGTTAATTTTATATATATATAAAATTCAAATATATAATATATAAAATACTTTAATATTTTTTAAATATTTCAATCAATATATCCTTTCATATCAAATGATATATTAACTCAGTACCCATACATAATAAATGATGTATTATTTGAGTATCCATACATAATAAACAAGCTGGCATTGCAAACGGGATACCTGCAAAATAAATGATTAAAGATGCATGGTGCTTAAGTAAAGACATTGGCGTAAAGAAATTTCGAAAAACCTTAAAATGATGGTTTGGAAATAAACTTTCTGAGCCTCGGGATTGGAAATAAACTTTCAGAAATATGTCTTCATACCCACTAACATGGAGGACTCCACCTTTCTACAAATTCAAAACCTATTCGGTATCTCCTCCTCTTCACTGGACGAAGGTTTTAAATACCTGAGATTTTTTCTAAAACCCAACAACTACAGAAATGTGGATTGGCTTTGGTTACTACAGAAAATCGAGAAAAGAATTTCACATTGGGCTTACCGGTGGTTATCACTAGGTGGGAGACTAGTACTTGTAAAATCGGTCCTCCAAAACATCCCGGTTTTCTGGAGCACTCTGGCAAAGATCCTTGCTTTTATAAAGAATAGGATCAGATAACTCTTCACCAATTTTTTGTGGAAAGGGGCAAGAAAGTCCTCGGGCTACACTCTGGCCAGTTGGAGTTCGATTTCTAAACCAAAGAGTCAAGGTGGTTGGGCCCGGAGGGACTTAGATCTTTTCAATCAAGCTCTAGTAGCCAAGTCCTTGTGGAGGGCTTTGTTTCATAAAAGTTTGTGGGCTGAGGTGATTAGAAAGAAATACCTCAAAGGAGTGGAGGTGGTCCCCTGGCTGTGAAAAGATCACCTCTCCTTCTCCTCTTCCTCCATCGTCTGGAGAAAATTATTGTCTGCTCTTCCAATGATAAAAAATTGGATCGCTTGGAAGGTAGGTTCAGGGGTGAGGGTTCTAGTGGGCATGGACCCTCACATTGAGGGAGGACCCGATTACGTTTTGTCTACAAAACTCCTCTCTCAGCTCCATTGTCGGGGTCTTTTTCGCTCGCACAAATACACAATGTTGACGCCATGCATAGAACAGATAACAGGTTTTGGCCCACTGCTCTGGATTTAAATCTCCCTGACTTACATGCTGACGAGTGGAATGCTTATACACATAACTTATATCAGAGCGACATCGCCCTATCAACAGAACCCGACTTCGTGGTATGGACTTGGAATAAGGTGGACGGCTCTGTGACTGTTCATGAAGCTTATAAAGCCTTAGAATCCCTGACTTTTGAAGATGATTGTAGATGGTGGCACTCAGTGATATGGAAATACAAGATTCCGCTAAAAATAACTATGTTCGTGTGGCTCTGCCTATATAACAAGGTCCTTACAGGTGAAGAATATCGTAAAAGAGGGGGCATCAAACCGTCGGTGTGCCTGCTATGCTTGAATAGCGAGGAAATAGTACAACATCTCTTCGTTGAGTGTCCCTTTGCACAGGAGTTGTGGTTTTCGATTTACAGGTCCTTGAAAATCAATCAGAATTGGCAGCTTCACTCTCTGGAAGATAATTTGAAGCGGTGGCTCTTAGGCAACCCCAAATCTTCTTTGGTTCTTTTCTTCGTGACATGGGGTTTATGGCTATTCTGGAACTCGATCTTGTTCGAAGGAAATAGACAATATTTGGAGGAGGTGGGAAAGAAGGTACTCTCAGTTATTGCCAAATACACCTCCATCTATGGTAAAAACAAAGTCAAAATATTAATAAACCTAATTTTTTTGGGGAATTCCTCTGTCGGATTTTTTGACGGGGCAGCCAATGATGGATGATGTGGGGTTGGAGTGGTATTAAAAAAAACATCTTCACAGTGCTATAAAGGACATCTGAAGGTTGGTTTAGGCTCGAATATTAAAGCTAAATTGTTGGCTCTATGGGGACTTCTTAACATGAGCCTGCATTTCGGGATTATCTCTCTCTTCATCTTCAGAGACTCAAAAGTAATTGTGGATTGGTTCAATGGAGAGGTGAACTTGAATGTTTTGATTCTCCGGGATTGGAAGAATAGGATACTGTCACTTCGAACCAACTTCTCCTTTGTCAAAGCTTTTCATATCCACCGAGAATACAACACAAGCCGATTCTTTGTCAAGCAGGGTCTCTCTGGCTAATTAGGTCTCTTGCAGGTTGAAGAATTTGATGAAGACTCTTCGATTTCTGCTTTCTCCATTTCACTTTTTTGAAAAATCACAGCTTTGTGATCACACATTAAGAAGACTGTCATAAAATTGTGATCTTTGTTTTACTACACCTATTGTTTTGGTCAATTAGTAAGGATTTTCTATCTTCAAATATTTAGTATGTAATAGGCAATTTGTGTAATTTATGCAATTAGAAGAATGAGAGAAGCACACAATAAATGTGCTCTAAATACTATGTTGAATGTAGCAGTCTAGACTATAGACTTAGCTATATATTGTAACCGGAAAAATCTATTGATTCAATATGAGTAACATAGACCTTCTTTTTTTCTATGGAAAAAACAAATTCACATTTGGTCAGGGGTTATTTGTTAAAATGGTTGTTAAAATTCATATAATCCACATTTGGTCAGGGGTTATTGGTTAAAATGGTTGTTAAAATTGATATTTGGTTAAGTTTAATTTATAAATCTTTATGGTTAAGAGGCATTCATATAATTCACATTTGGTCAAGGGTTATTTGTTAAAATTAAAATTGTTGTTAAAATTAAGTTTAATTTATAAAAGGGTTATTTGTAAATTGATATTTAATTAAGTTTAATTTTTAAAATTTAGATATTTTGTTAAATATCAAGCTTAAAATCTATATTTATATTTGTTGTTGATGATTTACACGGTTGAAAATCTCAGATTTCCATATTCAAAATGATCATTTATAACAAATCTGCAGTCTCTGGATAAAGACTATCAAAGAAAGGGTAGTCTCATAGATAAAGAGTTTGATCACCGCAAGGGACTTCTAGATCTCTGGATTTATCATTAGCTTTAGGATCAGGATTAGAGACAGAAATTACGAGCAATATTAATAGCTGCAAATCTATCAAAATGTACTACAGTATTTTATTCGAGAGATATTGTAGGCAGACATGTAAAATTACCTGGAAAAGTTGTACAATATTAGGATGCTTTATCAGTTTCATTGTACAGATTTCTCTATACATGAATGAAAAAGAAAACAAAAAACCCAGTCGAAGCACAATACATGTTCTAGAGACCCATAAGTATAGGTTCTAGAAACCCATAACAGAATTGAGCACGAGTCCCAGTTTTCAGTTTTAAGAGTCATTTGTGTGAACAGTAGCCCTTATATCTAACTTTGAGTTCAGATGAACCCTTCATCAAACAGATCGAAACAACGCACAACTATATGGACCCCTTGAAATTACATGCAACAAAACGCCATTGTGAGTTGAATTTCTACGTATGTATGACATTAGCCATGACTACACTACCAGTGGTCATGACAACTGAATTTCTACATATGTATGACATGTTAGAATTTTCAATGTGGAAATCATAATTCACAATGATAATTAACAATCACACACAGATAATAGAAACACAGGGATTTCACGTGATTCACTCAAACATTGGGCTACATCCACCAAGCATAGGCATTGATTGTCTTATTATTCAGATCATGGAGATTACATCAACTCACTCACACTCAATCGTTTTTGCCTCTACGGGCTTACATGAGTTTATACATTCACACAAGAAACGTATTAAATGCAATCCCTATCCATATTCTAACTTGGTCTATTTGGTTGTAACCAATGCAAAATAATAGGATCCAAATCTATCATTAAAGGAATTTGTTGTCACCAAATCCCAACATGATAGTGGCCATGACTACACTGTACCAATGTTTCTAATTATTGGTATTATGCCTCCAGATGTCGAAAGAAAATTAATACATGTGCATTAGACAAAGTGGGTTTATGTTTGAAGTGTTTTGGTTAATTTTGAAACGATGTAAATTAAAAAATGGAATTAACTATAGTTTTATCATATAGTGGTGGAAAAAATTCAACTGTAATGTCATATTCCAAGAGCAGGGAAGGGACAGACATGCTCCATAAAAAATTAATGTCACAGGCCAAAAGAATTCGGACTTTTGTACCTAGAGATATGAGATTCTCTCACCCTGGTGGGTTGACCACTCCTTTGTCAGCTCCTATAATGATAGCATCATCCTTCAACCATCTCTTCAAGCAGAGCCATTCTTTTGCAATCAAATGGAGAAGAAATCCTCTATGGTTGTCAAAGTTCATGGAACAAGTAATTTATTTACTCTGCGTTTGTTGTAAGCTCATCATTCTATTCCAATGCATGAATGGTAATGTTATAACACCTTATGTTTTGTCATAAGACAGACAACCAGCTCATGTTTGAGTTCGAGTACGAGGGTGCAAGAAGGGGCACACCTTTGGCTTTCAAGTCGGTGAGGAACAATCACCCTTTGTCTTTCAAGGTGGTAAGGAGCAGATACACATTGACGACATTGATCAATGCATTGACATTAATTAATGGTGAAGTAACAATTTTATATTGTTTAAATAGAGTGCATAAATGGATTCAACATTCTCAAAAATCTGTAAGGTACTCAAAACATGCTACCTTCACCACTTAAATCTGCAATTTCATCCATTAAAAAAAAATCTTAAGAAAAATTAAAAACTTATTTACAATACATCATTTAAAAAAGATGTTTTTACAAAAACTTTGGATATAAAGTGCATATGAATTCAGTGAACTCATTGCTATATACATACCTTGATGTTCAACTTCTTGTAGTCCAAGAGGGGGACAAAGGATCCGATTCACATTGTAAGTGGGAGTCTATTTTCAAACCAAAATCACAAGGTGGTTGGGGGATAAAGAATCTTTCTCTGTTCAGCAAAGCACTTGTTGCAAATACATTGTGGCACAACTTGATGGAAGATGGCCTTTGGCATAGAGTTTTACTAGACAAGTATTTGCCTTCTCTCATCGTAGAGGCCTGGCTGAGGTCTACTATGAAGCTCTCACGAAATGTATCGATCTTCTAGCATTGCTTGGTTAAGTCTGTGGAGGTTATTATAGACTAGTTGGCTTGGAACTCGGGGCCAGGGCATTCGATTTGTATTGGTGAGGATATGATCCTCAACCTTAACATTGAATCCTAGTTATCTCCCTCTCTGATTACAACAATTAAAGGTAAAGGTATATACTATCTTTTCTAGTAGCTTCAGGCATTGATCTGTCTAAGAGATCTGATACTCTGATTTGGACTGGGGGTGACCGATCGGGTTCTATCTCTACAAAAAATGCTTATGTGACTCTTGCTAGCTCTCTCTAGTTTACAGTAATTGTTGGTGGCATCGAAGACTTTGGTCCTAGGAACTTGGGACAAAGATAAAAAAATTTACGTGGTTGTTGATGGAAGATAGGATCTTGACTTGGGATAGCCTTCAGCAAAGGGGCTGGCATGGGCCAAGTTCGTGTGGCCTATGTGCTCAGGGGGCTGAGATGACATTGCACCTTATGAAACACTGTAGTTGCACTCAACAAGTTTGTTCCCAGGTGACACATGCTCTTAAATTAAACTCCAGTAGAGGGGGAGCCACGCTACAGGATGGTTTCTTGATTGGTCAAATCCTTGTGCTTCTCTCCCACATTTTCCAGCCATATTTTGATCGAATATCTCGCTGGAGCGCAACAGGATCCTCTTTGAAGTTGGTCGGCCTTCTACAAAGTTGGTCTCACAAAGGATACTTGGTAGCTTGGACTTCCCTCGGTCTAGAAACATTCTTGCTCGATTACCACGCCTTCCTCTAGTCCTTGATGGGGGGAAAACAACATGTTGGTTTGATGGAGTTGCACGGGAACAAGGTTTAAAAAGTGGTGTTGGAGGTGTTCTTAGGATGGATGAACATACAGAATTCAGTTTGACACTAAACTATGGACCGGGTTCAAATAACGGAGCTGAGCTTTTGGGTATTTGGGCTCTTCTTATAGTTGCAACTCGCCTCCAAGTTTTCGGTGACATGAAAATTGTCATTGACTGGTTAAATCAAAGAGGGAATCTTCATATTCTCAATTTACAGTATTGGAAAGAGAGGATTTTAGAACTGGTGAAAGAATTCACATCTTTTAGTTTCACTCATATCTACAAAGAGTTCAATCAATAGGCAGATACACTTTCAAAAAGGGATCTAGACCTTCATGAGGGTAAATATTATATAAAAAATTTAAAACCAAATGTCAGTTGACTTCAGACTTTTGGAATAAGTTAATATATTTTGAAAAAAAAAATGGGATTTTGTAAACTACTTATGTATTTTTTTGCCCCTACACAAATGTTTACTTTTGCCCTTTCCCAATATAGCCACCTATAAAGGGAGAACAATATCCAATCTGTTATGTAACATTTAATAATGCAACCAATGATACAAAAGTTCTTGGATTTGAATATGAATGTAACATGTTTATCTTTAATGATATCAACTCCCTATAAAGGGAAAGCAATATCACTAAAGATACACCACAAAAAAAACCCTCTATTGATGTCCAACTTAAAAATAAATCAATGAAAAATGTGAATTATTAACTAATGCATAGTAATTCTATAAAGGGAAAGCAATATCACTAAAGATACACCACAAAAAAAACCCTCTATTGATGTCCAACTTAAAAATAAATCAATGAAAAATGTGAATTATTAACTAATGCATAGTAATTCTAAGTCAATGAAAAAGGTGAATTATTAAGTAATGCATAGTAATCCTATTTTTTTTTTATGGAAAGTCACGTTAATATTTTTTTCCAAAAATTTAGTTTTTTAAGTTATCCTTTCCTCTAATTTTTTTTTTTAAATGAATTATCTTTTCTATTTCATGTGTTTTGATGAGTAATCTAGAACTCTTTGTTTCTATGAACTTTGTGAGCGCTAGAGTGTTTCGTGAGATCTTTTAATAAAAAAAAGTTTTAAACCATGAAATGTGTTTTGATCAAAAAGAAGTCTTAAAACCTTCTTCGTATTCTTCTTTTCACAAGACAGTTTATAATTTTTCTTTCGATAAAACAGAAGTCTTAAAACCTTCTTAGTATTCTTCTTTCCATTAGACTTTATAATTTTTCTTTCCATAAAATAAGAAAGTTATTTATAATTTTTGTAATTGTATCTTCTTTGTGTGAATATTGTTTTAATATAATACTAATAATTAAACATCAAATTAATATATTAAATTTCCTTATTTACAAAATAAGAAGTACATGATTAAAAGAATACACATAATCTTAATTTTTAAACTCATTTAAATTAATTAAATAATTGAAAATATAAAATAATTATATTAGATAGAAATTACATATTTAGATTGAACTAATAAATTCAATAGCCTCAACATGCTTATTATATTCAAATCCAGATTATGTAACTTATAAAGAGATGTCAGGAGGGTAGGGGTTAGGGTTTCCGCAGCGAGGCGTTTCTCCAGCAAGGGGTTAGGGTTTTCGCAACCATGGTGTTCCATCTATCCTGCTCGGATTGGTTTTTTATTTTCAACCGAACAACTGGTGTTTTCCTGCATATGTGGCTACACTTTCAGCCCCAGGCACGCCTTTCTCCTTATCCTTTTGTCTGCCCTTTCCACCCTACTATGTCTAACAATATTGACCTGATGTGGGCTGACGATGACGATTTATGGGCTAATGAGGACCTCTTTCTGGCAGACAACACATACAAGCTCATGTATGATTGTATGCATCATTCTATGCCAGATCACAACCTATCGTCACCTCCTATGAAGAACCCCCTATAGCTGGCTTCTGATCTGTGTGATGATAAGACCGATCTGTGTGTTGGCAAGACATATTTCCTAGATCATGTGGTTGAAAATAGGTTTTGGGCACCTCAACACTTGCGAACCTTTTCTAGTACAGTTTCTCACACAGTTCCCTTTGCTCCTGTTGTTACTCCTACCTCTTCCCCTGTAGCAACAAGCTACTTTGTAAATTCCCATTCGAATATCTTTGTTGATGTCAGACGCAACGGATCCACTTGTTTTAAAGCTCATTCTAATCACAAGATAAAATGTTGGAAGGTCAGACAGTCCATTTCTAGTTGTGTCCTTGGTAAGGATATTGATATGGATAGGGTCTCTAGTTTATCGAAGAAGGCACTCGTCGGTAAGTTTTTTTACTCCAGTTTGACTAAAGAACAGTTGTCGAATTGGATTATGGGTTTCTGGAAACCTGTGCTAGGTTATAGTCCAAGGTTCCGCCTCCTCTCCAACCATTGGTATATTTTTCATTTTCTTACTAAAGAAGATCTTATGAAAATTTTGAACTCATTGTGGATTATTAATAGGGGAGTTCTCATGCTCAAGAGATGGGTTCTCGGTTTCGACCCCCTTACTGAGACTTTCAGTAAAAGGTTCCTTTGGATGTTGTTACTGGATTTTCCAATCGAATTCTGGTCTAAACATATCTTTGTAGCAGTTGCAAATTATGCTAGGAAGTTTATTTTTTTCGATGAGCGATCTCTCTATTGGGTCAATAAGCAAGTTGTGTGGGTTTTGGTTGAGCTGGACTTGGACAGATGTCTTCTAGAATCCATTGAAGTAACTATTGGGGATTACTCTTTCTGTGAATCTGTAGATTTATGTAGGGAGCCCTTTCGCTGTCACCTTTGCTGGCAGACGGGACATCTCAAGGCCTCTTGTTCTTTGGATCAGTCTGCAAAACCTTTGACTGTTGTGAATCATAATGGTAATATTCTTCCCAAGATTGCGGATCGCAATTCGTTCCTTGGTAAGATGCAGTATTTTTTTCCATCTTTCTTTCAAAAAATATCTGTAGACGAAATTATTTAAAAAAAATTTAATGAAAATTTGGTTGTAGAGATTTTTGGAGAGTTCTGGGATCTCCTATTGAAAAAAATGGGTGATTCAAGTCTTCGTTCTTGTTTCAACCCTGTTTTTCAAGATAGCCGATGCTCTTCTCACATTTCCCCTGATTTCTCAGAGACCCCTTTCCCTTTGGATTGTTCACTGTCTCTCTTGTCCCACATTGAGCATAGAGTCCCCAACATTATCCCCTCTAATGATTTTGTTTTACCCTTTACTCCACCTGCTAATCTTGTTGATGAATTTCCTTCTAAACCTTTTTCTCCTCCAAGACTTTCGATTAACCCTTCCCTTCCTACTATTTCTCAGATCCCTATGACCCTTACACTCACACCCTTATCCCCCATTCCCATGACTATTTCTATTAATTCTACACATCTTCCTACTGATCGATCTAATGTGACGGTTCAGAAAAAATATTGTCTTCGCCCCCCAAAAAAACCTCCCGGAACAATAGATGGTGATTTTTCAAGTTTTGTTAACATAGATTCTCCCTCTATTGTTCCCCTACCCTTGATTGATTCCTCTTCCCTTGATCGCAACAGACCCACCTCTTCGGCCCTTAGAGCATGCCAACCGCATCATGATGTTTCTGAATGATTATTTGTTCATTGAATATTTGTGGGTTTGGGGGTCCCACTAATGTATCCTCCCTCAAAATGTTGCTACAACAGATAAATCCTGACATTTTTTTTCTTCAAGAGATGCTGGTGGATGGTGATAAGGAAAAAACCCTATTTCTACATTGTCTGCTACACTGGAATGTTGTTGATTTAGATTCTCATGGGCGCTTCGGAGGTCTCTTATCTGGTTGGAACCTAGCTTATGTTGAGATTTGTGATTTTGGCACAGTTGCAGGTATTTTCTTGGAAGGAAGACTCAAGCATTCAAAGGATACAGTAAAACTTCTCAATTGTTATGCTCCTTAGAAAGACATAGAAACTTTCTGGCAATAAATTTCAGATTCCAAGCTGTTGTGTGAGGATAACCTTATTATTGGTGGCGATCTTAACTTCACCTTATCAACTAGATAAGTGTGGGGGAATATGGCTTGTATTGACCCTCTGGCCGACTACTTTTCAAACATCCTTCACAGTTCAGGATTAGTGGACGTTCAACTGTCCGTCCTCTCTCCAAATTGGAGGAATGGTAGAGCTGGACTTGCAGGTATTTCTAAAAGACTGGATCGCTTCCTTTTAGATGAAAAAATTCTTGGTAATCGCAACTTTCGTTCATGGGTCATAAACTCCACCATTTTCTATCACAATCCGATATGTTTACAATTCGATTTTTCTTCCCAGTCTTAGGCCCCTCCGTTTAAATTTAATAGCTCATGGATTACAGATATGGGCTTCATTTCTCTGGTTAGGTCCACTTGGGAAGAGATGAAAACCTGGACAAATAATTCTTCGATCCATCTTTTATTCTCCAAGATTAAGCATTTGAAGGGATTTGTTATTCAATGGCAGATCGCAAAAAAGAAACAACTTCTTGCAGATTTAAATTTCATGGAACTAAAGTTGTCAAAAATCTTTGAAAGGTGTCCTTCACAGAGTTTCGAGCAAGAAGATTTGGACTTGTTGAAATATCTCAAACATAGGAAGGATTCGATACTCTCTATTGAAGAAGCCTCCTGGAGACTCAGGAGTCAGGCTATTTGGTTTGAGAAAGGAGACAAAAATACTAAAAATTTTCACAAATTTGCCACACAGAGAAGAAGCCAAAACACAATTTGGGACATTTTAGATGAGGAAGGGAATAAAAAATCTACTAAATCTGAGTTAAAAGAGATGGATTTTAATCATTCTAAAACACAGTATTGTACTTTAGATTCTTAAGACATTGACCTTCAAGTAGAAGTAATTAATAATGTCCCCCTCTTCTTTAATGATGATGACAATGAGGAGATTGGAAAAGTTGTTTTGATTGAGTTAATTCAAGAAACTATCAGTAAAATGCCAAAAGAGAAAATTCTTGGTCCAAATGGTTGGACTCAGGAACGTTTTCAAACCTTTTTCGACATTATGGGAGAGGATTTACTCAATGTTATGGAGGAATCTAGATGCACAGGTCAAATTTCAGGGGCTCTTAATGCTACTTTTTTTGCTCTTATCCCAAAAATTAGTAAGCCTTTTACTTTCAATGACTTTAGACCTATTTCATTGTGCAATTTTGTCTATAAAGTAATTTCTAAAATCATAGCCTCTCGGATCAAAGATAAATTAACATCCTGCATATCTGGTGAATAGTTCGGTTTTCTCAAGGACATGTTGATCTTTGATGTTGTTGGAATCACTCAAGAATGCTTACACTCTCCAAAGACGAGGAAACAAAGTACAATTATACTGAAGCTAGATTTAAAAAAGGCCTATGATAAAGTGAGTTGGAAATTCCTTAGATTTCTTCTAGATCGGATTGGTTTAAACTGGATGGTTTCTCAATGGATTATGGTTTGTATCACTTCGGTCAACATCGTTGTCCTAGTTAACAAAGTTCCAAATGATTTCTTCAAAATTCATTGGGGATTATGTCAAGGGTGCCCTATGTCCCCTTTATTAATCCTATTGCTTGTTGAGTGCTTAAGTAGTCTGGAGATTCAAGCTGTGAACACGTGGTCGTTTCAAGGCCTAAAAGTAGTTGCAAGAACATTTATCTCGCATCTCTTCTTTGTTGATGATGTGCTCATTTTTGGAGCTAGCAAGTTTGATGATTGGTTGACTTTTAAAACTATCCTCACAAACTTTTGTTTTGCCTCTG
>JZKD02S1963873.1:415232-435379 GCA_000966675.3 Picea glauca
ATATCAGAATACCATGAATTTGGTACAATCTGAGTA
Organism: Picea glauca; assembly: GCA_000966675.3. Classification (NCBI taxonomy): domain Eukaryota; kingdom Viridiplantae; phylum Streptophyta; class Pinopsida; order Pinales; family Pinaceae; genus Picea; species Picea glauca. The sequence continues at coordinate 415,269 of JZKD02S1963873.1, forward strand.
CAAGAGATTTGATTTTCGCCAGGAAATTCCTCATCTGATAACACAGGACCATTGTCAGGTGTATTGACATAATCAACTAATAACTTGAAAATGCCTTTAACCTTAACAATTTAGGCGGGTATAATCTCTAGATCATACTCTTGTAATGTTGTCATCCAATGAGCTCTCTTCTCTCCAAGCTCTTTTTAGACAAGTAGATTTCTAACTGTCGGATAATGGACAATGAATTTAGTTCTAGACTTCATTACGTAAGCTCTAAAGTGTTTTACCACTTTGAAAATGGCAAAGTGTTTTTGATCTACTCCTGGGTAGTTCAATTCTTCTCCCTTGAAGGAAAAACTCATAAATGAAATGAGGATTTCATGGTTGTCATCATTTTTTTCGGTAAGTACTGCAACGTATGATCTATCAGAGGAGAAAGTATAAAGGTTGAAGTATTTGTAAAATTTAGGGCTCATTAATGATGGATCTTTTGATATAGCTTGCTTGGTGGCACTAAAATATTGGTTTTCTTATGATCCCCATTTGAAAATGACATTCTTTTTTATCATATTTTGCAGGGTGTTACACTTCAAAATCACTCATTGCAATGATGACTAGTGTCGTCATTATAAATATCACAAGTGTCGCATATTGTTCATAAGTGTCGCAAGTGTCTCAAACATCATACTGCCTATTTCGTCTCTCTAATGACATCGTAAGGACACCAAGACACCTCAAAGACTAGTTTTGAAGAAGAAAAATCAATTGAAAGAAGAGTACAAACCTTGTGCCACTGAAAAATCCACTAAAACATCAATTTTGGGAGGGAGCGCTCCCCTACCTACTGACAGGGAGTGTTGATTCTCTATACTCCCTTATAGAGGAGCGTTCCAGCACTCTGTTCCCTTTTTGAGGGAGCGCTTCTCTTTTTTGGGCAAAATTTGGTTTGTTGGAGGAAATTAGGGGACGATCCCCTCAATATCTGGAGGTAGTTGGGTTCGAATCTTGGGTCAAGGCATGATCTTAGGGGAGATCCAAAACTGAAGGAGAGGAATCCTCAACTTATCCCAAATATCTCTCAAGTGGTTACGCCTCTCCAAGCCTATATAAGGAGGCCTCCTCATGGTATAAAGGGGAGGTGGAGATTGAGAATTACACCAAACTTATGATCCCACAAGTGAGATGTCATCAAAGAAATCAGTGTAGATTACTTGAGAAAAGCGGTTGGAAAAGGAGAAATGGAAGAATTTGTTGCACCTTCATCAAAGGATTGTAAGTACTTTTACTTGTTCTTATCAATATATCAATGCTTGGCATGTTTCTTTCAAATTTATGTTTGTTCCACATGAATTTGTCTTCAATAGATAGATCTATATTTGAGATAATCTCAATAGAATAGGAATTTCTTTGTGTCTTCTTTTGTTTTACAAGACCTATCAAGGAGCTCAGCTTGGATCTTGCGAGGACAAACACCGTTAACAAGGTACATATCCCTCTTCTTCCTTTTTTCATATTATCTTAATTAGATATAAAAGGATGTCAGTGTCCATGTTAAGCACTTTTTTGTCTTGGCCTTAGGTGTCTAGAGACCAAGAGGGAAACCACTTGTCCACATGAGGATTCACCTTTAACACAGGGGTCTAACCATCTCTGAGAAAATAGGGACAAAACATCTAACAGAGTTTATTTTACTGATAAAAGATTGCATAGATTTCTTAGATGAAGGAGGGGGTAAGTTAGATATAGCTTGTGTTCACTCTGAATCTATTATCATACCATCTTTGGATACTACAAAACCAATCAACTTACCCTGATCAACAACAAAAATTGATTTCATAGGATTTAAGGAAATTCTATATTTACGACAACACTCCAATACACTCCTTAGGTGAAGCAAGTGTTATGATTTCTTCTTTGAAAAGATAGTAACATCATCTAAATAAATGATCACTGACTGATTTATAAGATCATTAAAGGAAATATCCATGGCCCTTTGGAAAGTGGCCTTGGAATTGATTAGACCGAAAGGCATCTTACGATACACATAAGTGCCCCAAGGGGTTCATAATGTAGCTTTGAGATGATCCAAGGGAGACATCAAGACTTGGTTGTATCTTGAAAATGCATCCAATAACAATAATCTCTCGGCACCGGATACTTGTTGTAGGATTTGTTCCATGGGAGGAATGGGATAATTGTCTTTATCGGAGGCTCAGTTTAAGTTGTGGAAATCAACACAAAGTTGGATTTACCCATTCTTCTTCATTACCGGGACTAAATTGGACACCCATTGGGTATTCCGAAAAGGGAAAATGATCTTGGCCGTTAATAGTTTGTTAAATTCTTTTTTGACTATGGATTCTAACTTGGGATGCCTCTTCCTTAGTTTCTGTTGAAAAGGTTGAGCTTGGGGTTTCATGGGGATTACATGTTATATTATGTTTGGATCAAATGTCTTTAGGTCCTCATAAGTTCAAGAAAACACATCTTTAAATTCTTTAAACAATTTAAGAAAAGACTAATTTTCTTGTTGTGTGCATCTTGTACATAAATTGATGTTTTGGGGCTTATCCTGTGTTCCTAGATTTACAACTTCAAATTGAAACAAGGAACTATTCATTTTATAATTAACAACCCCCTTGAATTTGTCATGCATATCATAAATTTTTTCCAACCTAATGATAGATTTGGGGATCAAATTTACCAGTTTATATGAGCTTTCAACTGAGTGTGAATAGGATATTACAAAAAAGTCACGAAGATTTTTGTCGTGGGTATTTTCGTCAATCACGACATCTTGAAAGGTGTCCTCCATATGCAAGAAATTGATTATATGTTGATCATCAACAAAAAATCGCTAATTAGTAATGTTATTAGGAATTGTCGGCATGAATATCAATTCAACAGAAAATGAATTGGGAGAAAAATCTTCAACATGTAATAACTTAGATGCTACATTAGCCAACATATATGATTTAGTGTTACTAGATCTAGGGACAAAAATTATATTAAAAGAAATAAATTTATTCATCAAGTTCCATACCTCAATATGATAACTTTTAAGATGAGCCGATACACAATGACTGGAATTCCTCACCTGCTTAACCACAATTTCAGAATCGTCGAATACAACTAAGTATTTGATGTTGAGGTCAATGGCCTTCTTAAGTCCCTGCAAGAGAGCTTCATATTCTGCTATATTATTTTTACAACTAAATTCTAATCTACAAGCAATAAATGTCTTGTTACCTTTAGGGTCTATTAGTAAAAAACTGGCACCGGCTCCTTCATGTGATTTGGACCCATCAAAGTACAAAGACAAAAGCTCATCATTGACCAAATTATCTACATTAATTACATTATTTACAACATGATTAGACATCATTACTTGGGTTGATACTNCTTTAGTCTCACATGACTAGTTTTGGATTAGTCAACAACCCTAACTTGCAATAACCATAACTATATATCTGTAATGAATAAATGTATTAAAATAGTACACAATGTTCTTCAGTGTCTTTTCTGCAATTTCTCCAGGTTTCATTACTTGGAACCTCTCAGAAAAGGAGTTATAGAAAAAATGACATACCTTGTTGAATTTTGGATTATTCTAGAGAGTGAAATTTTAGAGTGTGGACCACACAGAATATTTGTTTTATGGATCTGAAAATGGTAAAAAAAATAATACAGACTGTACTCTAACCAATACATTTTGTCTTACTAAATTTGGATATGTTATGAAGAACTTATGACATTTTTCCTTGAAACACTTGTTGTAGATTAGTTTCAAGACTAGCCAAAAATCCTATTTTCCACGAAGTGTAACTCCAAAAATACAATGACCCACAAGCTGAAATATTTATCACAACTACTTGGATATGTTCCCTCAATGGCCTCCCAAATTCGCGGTCTAAATCATTCTATAAAAAACGTTATTTTGAAAATGGTGAGATGACCTGTAAATAACATACCTTACAAAACATCATCAAAAGAATTTATCCTCCCTTGAATTTCATCCTTCTTTACTTCACCTTCCCTTTGAAATTCACCTTAGATATCCTTTGGTTACCTCATTCACTTGTAGATATTCAATATGCTCAAGTTTAATTAAATATGAGAGACCCTTTCCTCTTATTTATACTTTCATGTAGCTTCCTCAAGGGGTTACCTTCTAACCATCTTAACCCACTTTCCTTATTTTAGGGCTAACCCACTTCTAACCATTTGTCCACTTAGTAATTTNTAGTACACAATGTTCTTCAGTGTATTTTCTGCAATTTCTCCAGGTTTCATTACTTGGAACCTCTCAGAAAAGGAGTTATAGCAAAAATGACATACCTTGTTGAATTTTGGATTATTCTAGAGAGCGAAATTTTAGAGCGTGGACCACACAGAATATTTGTTGTATGGATCTGAAAATGGTAAAAAAAATAATACATACTATACTCTAACCAATACATTTTGTCTTACTAAATTTGGATATGTTATGAAGAACTTATGACATTTTTCCTTGAAACACTTGTTGTAGACTAGTTTCGGGACTAGCCACAAATCCTATTTTGCATGAAGTGTAACTCCAAAAATACAATGACCCACAAGATGAAATATTTATCACAACTACTTGGATATGTTCCCTCAATGGCCTCCCAAATTCGCGGTCTAAATCATTCTATAAAAAACATTATTTTGAAAATGGTGAGATGACCTGTAAATAACATACCTTATAAAACATCATCAAAAGAATTTATCCTCGCTTGAATTTCATCCTTCTTTACTTCACCTTCCCTTTGAAATTCGCCTTAGATATCCTTTGGTTACCTCATTCACTTGTATATATTCAATATTCTCAAGTTTAATTAAATATTAGAGACCCTTGCCTCTTATTTATACTTTCATGTAACTTCTTCAAGGGGTTACCTTCTAACCATCTTAACCCACTTTCCTTATTTTAGGACTAACCCACTTCTAACCATTTGTCCACTTAGTAATTTCTCCATTGAATTTATTATTTAAATAATTTATTTTGTATCCACTTTGACTTAYAGTAMACTCATCACTTCWCTTTATTATTTAAATAATTTCTTCTTTGCAACCACTTTGACTATTTTGACCTTTTGGGGCTTCTAGATGACTCATGAGGGTTGTCCAACTTCACATGGCCATAACTCTCTAACAGTGAGGAGTTATGTGGCGTTCCATATGTTGAGATTCAACAAGAAGATCCTAGTGAAAATTATGCACCTACACTAGGATGGAGCCTCAAGCTATTTTTAGATTGAAGTCTATTTTTAGATGATGAACAAATTCTATTTATAGATGGTGAGCAAATTCTATTTATAGATGTATGTCAACTATTATTATCCCTTAATAATAGTTGGACAATAAATATTAATCTATTCTCAATGAGCACTTGGAAATAATTAACTGAAGTGGAAAATCAATTAGCTATAGGAAGTTCAAGTTCAAAGGTTGGTTGGTGGGACATGCAAGTCGAATTAGTTGTAACTGAGTGATTCGAAGTTGTAACAGAGTTGGATGTGTAGTTATGTGAGTTGTAAAGTAGTTTAACTCAGTTAAGTGAGTTAATATCAGTTGTACTAGTTGTAACTGAACTTACACTAGTGAGAGATCAATGAATTAATTATTAATTAATTCACAATTAGTGGTCTCACATGCAACTGAAGATTTACCACTGTTAACTACATGCATGTCAGATCCAGTGGAGACCCAGTTGAGATAACAGGTGAAAGGGACAGTTTGAATATCAGTTGTGACTTTAGTGGGTGCACTCATGCAACCACACACACATTGGATGTGCCCATGAGGATTGTGCAGCCTAGGCAAGAAGAATTCATTCATTGCAAGGATTTCCATTAGCAGGGATTGCACAGAGGAGGCAGGTTGTCTAGAAGCAGTAAATTGGCACATGAATTTGTCAATTTTTGTATGACAGTGTGAGATGATTGTATATTGTACTGAAATATCTTGGATTAGATTTTTGTATGAGATTGTTTCATGATCCATGATATATACATAATATATGATATTGGGGTTTTTAGCTTTATGGTTTCCCGGTAAAACAACTATGTTATGTGTGATTGATCTTTCTTCTTGATATTGCAATTGGCGATCGTGTTTTCAATTCCACAATAATATTTGTAGAAGCGATTATGTATTTAACAGTGGCATATAATTGTTATATCAGGAGAATCTATACAATACATAATTTGTATTAAAATTTCTACATGGTATCAGAGCACAGAAAATTGCAGAAGCTGAGTTTGCGATTGGATAGAATTCGAATTTGCAGAAATACTTTCTTGGTGCTACAGTTAATTCAAGATCGAAATGGATTTCAATGGATTGAGGTTAAAGTATGCACTCGAGGGTATCTCGAACTAAATTTCTTTGAAGGAAATGATGGAGGTAGTACTCAAAGACAATGGCTTGAAGGAATTCATTGACAAAGATGTTTCTAAGCCCAGATGCTATAGATGTTGCAAATCTTGATGCATGGNTCCACTTTGACTTATAGTAAACTCATCACTTCTCTTTATTATTTAAATAATTTCTTCTTTGCAACCACTTTGACTATTTTGACCTTTTGGGGCTTCTAGATGACTCATGAGGGTTTTCCAACTTCACATGGCCATAACTCTCTAACCGTGAGGAGTTATGTGGCGTTCCACATGTTGAGATTCAACAAAAAGATCCTAGTGAAAATTATGCACCTACACTAGGATGGAGTCTCAATCTATTTTTAGATTGAAGTCTATTTTTAGATGATGAACAAATTCTATTTATAGATGATGTCTATTTATAGATGGTGAGCAAATTCTATTTATAGATGTATGTCAACTATTATTATCCCTTAATAATAGTTGGACAATAAATATTAATATATTCTCAATGAGCACTTGGAAATAATTAACTGAAGTGGAAAATCAATTAGCTATAGGAAGTTCAAGTTCAAAGGTTGGTTGGTGGGACATGCAAATCGAATTAGTTGTAACTGAGTGATTCGAAGTTGTAATAGAGTTGGATGTGTAGTTATGTGAGTTGTAAAGTAGTTTAACTCAGTTAAGTGAGTTAATCTCAGTTGTACTAGTTGTAACTGAACTTACACTAGTTAGAGATCAATGAATTAATTATTAATTAATTCACAATTAGTGGTCTCACATGCAACTGAAGATTTACCACTGTTAACTACATGCATGTCAGATCCAATGGAGACCCAGTTGAGATAACAAGTGAAAGGGATAGTTTGAATATCAGTTGTGACTTTAGTGGGTGCACTCATGCAACCACACAGACATTGGATGTTCCCATGAGGATTGCACAGCCTAGGCAAGAGGAATTCATTCATTGCAAGGATTTCCATTAGCAGGGATTGCACAGAGGAGGCAGGTTGTCTAGAAGCAGTAAATTGGCACATGGATTTGTCAATTTTTGTATGACAGTGTGAGATGATTGTATATTGTACTGAAATCTCTTGGATTAGAGTTTTGTATGAGATTGTTTCATGATCCATGATATATACATAATATATGATATTGGGGTTTTTAGCTTTATGGTTTCCCGGTAAAACAACTATGTTATGTGTGATTGATCTTTCTTCTTGATATTGCAATTGGCAATTGTGTTTTCAATTCCGCAATAATATTTGTAGAAGCGATTATGTATTTAACAGTGGCATATAATTGTTATATCAGGAGAATCTAGACAATACATAATTTGTATTAAAATTTCTACATGGTATCAGAGCACAGAAAATTGCAGAAGATGAGTTTGTGATTGGATAGAATTCGAATTTGCAGAAATACTTTCTTGGTGCTACAACTAATTCAAGATCGAAATGGATTTCAATGGATTGAGGTTAGAGTATGAACTCGAGGGTAGCTCGAACTACATTTCTTTGAAGGACAGGATGGAGGCAGTACTCGAAGACAATGGCTTGAAGGAATTCATTGACAAAGATGTTTCTAAGCCCAGATGCTATAGATGTTGCAAATCTTGATGCATGGAAAAAGAAAGTGGCAAAGGTGAGAAGGATCCTATTGGAGGGAGTACGAGACCACATTGTATCAAACCTCCATGGGAAATCCACACCATATGCAATGTGGAAGACTTTGACGGATCTATTCCAAAATAGCAGCGACCATAGGAAATTGGCGCTCAAAGATAAACTCAGGAAGATCAAGATGGAAAAGGGCGACTCCATTCCAAAATATCTCACGAAGTTTGTCCAATGTCGAGATGAGCTGGGGAGTGTGGGAATAACAGTCGTTGATGATGATTTGGTGAGCTTGGCTCTCCTAGGACTTCCCAAAAATTGGCACAGTTATCAAGACTCTGTCAATGGAATGGAAAAATTGCCATATTGGGAACGACTATGGTCGGATTTGGTGCAGGAGGAGTTCAGGCAGAACACCAGAGATGGCTCTCTATCAAAGAATGATGATGAAGAGGATTTTGCTTTGGCTTCCAAGGCAAGGAAAGGGAAGGGGAAGAAATTCCATTCAAAATCTGAGTCTAAAGGCAAGAAGTTGGATTTGTCCAAGGTGAAGTGTTTTCACTATCACGAACATGGGCATCTCTCTACTAACTGTCCATAGAAGAAGAAGAACAAGAGGGATGTTGGAGCTGTAGTTGGTGAGGCCCTTGCCTCAAAATTTGAACTTGACATATCCTTGATCGCATGCATGGAATCAAGTGCATTGGGATCGGTGTGGTATTTGGATAGTGGCACTTCCTTCCACATGACGGGAGATAAGGATATTTTAAGTGACTTGGAGGAGAGAGATCTCAAAATGCATATAGAGATGGGCGACGATGGACGATATAGTGCAACTGGAATTGGTACCATTAACTTTCAGAGGGATTCAGGTAAACCATTTCAATTGAAATATGTTATGCATGTTCCAAGTCTGAAGAAAAACTTGGTCTCAGTCACAATGTTGGAGGACATAGGCTATGATGTTGTTTTCAATGATGGAAAAGCCTTCCTGCGACATAAAACAATGGGTCAAGTCAAGAAGATATGGATTTGAGTTAATAATATCTACAAGGTGGAGGTAGATGGATGCACTTCCATGATGGGCAAGGCAAAAATAGTTGTGAGCCAGGATGAGGGCGAATTATGGCACAGGAAATTTGGCCATCTTCATCATGGAGCCTTGAAAATCATGAAGCAAATATCTACTGGACTTCTAATGGGAACACTTGCTCAGTTAGATCAGTGCAAGGGTTGCACCATGGGGAAGTATGTAAAGTCCACCTTTCATGAAAAGGAGAACCGTGCTTTGGTGATCCTGGAGAGAATTCACACATACGTGTGTGGACCATTCTTGGTTGCTTCAACAACAAAACATAAGTATTATGTTATTTTTGTTGATGACTTTTCTCGTAAATGCTGGATCTTCTTCATGCATAAGAAGGATCAAACATTCTCAAAGTTCTGTGAGTTTAAAGCATTGGTGGAGAAAGAGTCGGGGAAGCAAGTGAAGGCTCTGAGGAGCAATAATGGTGGAGAATACATCTCTAACGAATTCAAAGACTTCTGCAACAAAGAAGGAATTTGAAGAGAAATCATAGCACCTCATAGCCCACAACAAAATGGGGTCACGGAGAGGAAGAACAGAACGATCATGGGCACAGAATGAGCAATGTTGCATGATCATGGCCTACCAATGCATTTGTGGGCAGAAGCATGCAACATTGCGGTTTATGTGCAAAACCGTTGTCCTCATAGAGTACTTGGCATGAGTACACCTAAAGAAGGTTTCACTGGTAAGAAACCTGATGTTTCTCATTTTAATATTTTTGGCTCATCCATTTATGTGCATGTGACCAAGAATGCCAGGAAGAAGTTGGAGCCGACTGCTGAAGTTGGGATATTTGTGGGGTACACATAAACACCCCATAATTATTGTGTGTATTTTCCTAACATTAATTTGACTTTTATGCGACGAGATATAAAATTCGATGAGTGGAAATCCATGCAGTTGTCGCTTGAGAGGGAGATAGACTTAGATACAGAGGAGGAACTATTGGTTCCCAAAGATGAGTCTCAATATGTGGATCAACCACATGAGGAGGTTCATGGAGTGGAGGAAGCCACTCATGTAAAGCCATCCATCATAAATGGAAGAAAGCGCACCATGGAAGATGATAGATTGAGACTAGATGTTGCACATAATGTAGGAGCCCCTACTTCACAGCGTAGACAGAGACACTATCTTGATCGATTTACTGGATATATGGATCTCATGAGCAAATGTATTGTGACTGAACTATTTTCCTTTCAGGTAGCAGTGTAGTATCCCACTTGGGTTGATGTAATGGTGGAGGACTATGACTCCATTGTCAAAAACAGTGCATGGGAAATTGTCCCAAGACTAGTTGACAAATCAGTGGTAGGTTTGAGATGGATCCACAAGGTAAAGAAAGTTGTTGATGGGAGTGTGGAAAAATACAAGGCCATATTTGTGGCTCGGGGCTTCTCACATATCGAGGGGATATATTATGATGAGACCTTTGCACCTGTCACAAGGTACTCTTCCATAAGATCCATCTTTTCACTCTCAGCGTAGATGGGCTGGCGCATTCATCAGATGGATGTAAAAACTGTTTTTCTCAATGGGATCATTGAGGAAGAGGTGTACATAGAGAAGCATGAAGGATTTGAGATCTCCAATAGTGAGTCACATGTGTGCCGACTCAAAAGATCATTGTATGGGCTGAAGCAAGCACCCCGTGCTTGGTACACTTGGATAGACAACTATTTCACCGGACTGGGCTTCACCAAAAGTGAAGCGGATGCAAACCTATACCAAATTGTGGTGGAGGGTAAGCTTTTAATCATTTTTCTTTATGTTGACGATTTAATACTGACTGGTGATGAGCAGCTGATACACTCATGCAAGGAGGACCTTGCAAAGGAGTTCGATATGAAGGATATGGGCCTCCTTCATTATTTCCTTGGATTGGAAATATGGCAGCGAGATGGTGAACTTTTTGTGTCTCAAGGAAAGTATGCAAGGGAGATAATGGGTAAGTTTCACATGGAGGGCTGCAAACCCATGGATACTCCTCTTCCAGGAAACTGGAAGAAAGAGGATGCTACTTCTGGAGAGGTAGTGGATGCTACTATCTATCGATAGTTGGTGGGTTCACTAATGTATCTAGTGAACATGAGACCAGACATTTTCTATGCGGTTAACCAATTGAGTCAAGCGATGGTTAAGCCTACCAAGCTCTTTTGGAAGGCGGGTAAGCATGTCCTGAGATACCTGAGGGGCACATCTGAGTATGGCTTATGGTATATACAAACGGATGAGGTGAATTTGCATGGCTTCATGGATGCAGATTAGGCGGGCATCCCAACGGACATAAAGAGAACATTAGGGGGGATATTTAGTATCAGATCTACAACTGTTTCTTGGTACAACATGAAACAAAGATCCGTGGCACTTAGTTCAGCGGAAACATAATACATGGCAACAAGTCAAGATGCATGTGAGGATATCTGAATGAGAAAGATCTTGGTTGGTTTGTTTGGTTCTCATTTAGATCTGACAATGATTCATTGTGATAATTAGAGTTGCATTAAACTCTCAATTAATCCTGTGTTTTATGATAGATCTAAGCATATAGATATCCGGTATCATCATATCATAGATTGTGTGCAGTGGAAGATCATGTTGCTTCAGTACATTCCTACGGAAGAAGGATAATCCCTTTCTTGTTGAGAGTGAGTGTTGAGATTCAACAAGAAGATCCTAGTGAAAATTATGCACCTACACTAGGATGGAGCCTCAAGCTATTTTTAGGTGGAAGTCTGTTTTTAGATGATGAGCAAATTATATTTATAGATGATGTATATTTATAGATGGTGATAAAATTCTATTTATAGATGTATGTCGACTATTATTATCCCTTAATAATAGTTGGACAATAAATATTAATCTATTCTCAATGAGCACTTGGAAATAGTTNGGGGATATATTATGATGAGACCTTTGCACCTGTCACAAGGTACTCTTCCATAAGATCCATCTTTTCACTCTCAGCGTAGATGGGCTGGCGCATTCATCAGATGGATGTAAAAACTATTTTTCTCAATGGGATCATTGAGGAAGAGGTGTACATAGAGAATCCTGAAGGATTTGAGATCTCCAACAGTGAGTCACATGTGTGTCGACTCAAAAGAGCATTGTATGGGCTGAAGCAAGCACCCTGTGCTTGGTACACTCAGATAGACAACTATTTCACCGGACTGGGCTTCACCAAAAGAGAAGCGGATGCAAACCTATACCAAATTGTGGTGGAGGGTAAGATTTTAATCATTTTTATTTATGCTGATGATTTAATACTGACTGGTGATGAGCAGCTGATACACTCATGCAAGGAGGACCTTGCAAAGGAGTTCGATATGAAGGATATGGGCCTCCTTCATTATTTCCTTGGATTGGAAATATGGCAGCGAGATGGTGAACTTTTTGTGTCTCAAGGAAAGTATGCAAGGGAGATAATGGGTAAGTTTCACATGGAGGGCTGTAAACCCATGGATACTCCTCTTCCAGGAAACTGGAAGAAAGAGGATGCTACTTCTGGAGAGGTAGTGGATGCTATTATCTATTGATAGTTGGTGGGTTCACTAATGTATCTAGTGAACATGAGACCGAACATTTTCTATGCGGTTAACCAGTTGAGTCAAGCGATGGTTAAGCCTACCAATCTCTTTTGGAAGGCGGGTAAGCATGTCCTGAGATACTTGAGGGGCACATCTGAGTATGGCTTATGGTACATACAGACAGATGAGGTGAAGTTGCATGGATTCATGGATGCAGATTGGGCGGTCATCCCAACGGACATAAAGAGAACATCAGGGGGGATCTTTAGTATCATATCTACAACTGTTTCTTGGTACAACAAGAAACAAAGATCCGTGGCACTTAGTTCAGCGGAAACATAATACATGGCAACAAGTCAAGATGCATGTGAGGATATCTGAATGAGAAAGATATTGGTTGGTTTGTTTGGTTCTCATTTAGATCCGACAGTGATTCATTGTGATAATTAGAGTTGCATTAAACTCTCAATTAATCCTGTGTTTTATGATAGATCTAAGCATATAGATATCCAGTATCATCATATCATAGATTGTGTGCAGTGGAAGATCATGTTGCTTCAGTACATTCCTATGGAAGAAGGATAATCCCTTTCTTGTTGAGAGGGAGTGTTGAGATTCAACAAGAAGATCCTAGTGAAAATTATGCACCTACACTAGGATGGAGCCTCAGGCTATTTTTAGGTGGAAGTCTATTTTTAGATGATGAGCAAATTATATTTATAGATGGTGAGCAAATTCTATTTATAGATGTATGTCGACTATTATTATCCCTTAATAATAGTTGGACAATAAATATTAATCTATTCTCAATGAGCACTTGGAAATAGTTAACTGAAGTGGAAAATCAGTTAGCTATAGAAAATTCGAGTTCAAAGGTTGGTTGGTGGGACATGCAAGTCGAATTAGTTGTAACTGAGTGATTCGAAGTTGTAACAGAGTTGGATGTGTAGTTATGTGAGTTGTAAATTAGTTTAACTCGGTTAAGTGAGTTAAGCTCGGTTGTACTAGTTCTAACTGAACTTACACTAGTGAGAGATCAATGAATTAATTATTAATTAATTCACAATCAGTGGTCTCACATGTAACTAAAGATTTTCCACTATTAACTACATGCATGCCAGATCCATTGGAGACCCAGTTGAGATAACATGTGAAAGGGATAGTTTGACTATCAGTTGTGACTTTAGTGGGTGCACTCATGCAACCACACACACATTGGATGTGCCCATGAGGATTGCGCAACCTAGGCAAGAGGAATTCATTCATTGCAGGGATTTCCATTAGCAGGGATTGCGCAGAGGAGGCAGGTTGTCTGGAAGCAGTAAATTAGAACATGAATTTGTCAATTTTTGTATGACAGTGTGAGACGATTGTATATTGTACTGAGATCTATTAGATTAGAGTTTTGTATGGGATTGTTTCATGATCCATGATATATACATAATATATGATAGTGGGTTTTTTAGCTTTATGCTTTCCAAGTAAAACATCTGTGTTATGTGTGATTGATCTTTCTTCTTGATATTGCAATTGGTGATCGTGTTTTAAATTCCGCAAGAATATTTGTAGAAGAGATTCTATATTTACAATGGCATATAATTGTTAGATCAGGAGAATCCAGGCAATACATAATTTGTATTAAAATTTCTACCCCACATACCAATGGAAATGGCATGACATGTACTATCCATCTAGAATAGTCTTACCTACAAATATATCAAAACTCATACCATTATCCATCAAACAAACTTGGGTCCATTACCCAAACCTTTGTGCTACCGGAATTCACTACCGGACTTTCTTCAAGGGTTGAAATCAATGAAAACCAACCCAATTAATCAACAATCTCCCCCTTTTCCATTGATGGAAACACTCTGATGCAATACTAATTTCATATCACTCATGCTCCCCTTGTGACCATCGCTCCCCCTGGAACCATGCCTATGTGCTCTTTCTCCAAGATTTTACCTTTGCATATGATAAATCTCTTCCCCTTTGTCATCAATGGAAAATGTATCTTTCCATCTGGGGTTGCTCCCCCTGACTGAACTCTTCCTGAAACTAATCTCCCAACCTAAACTGTCCTTTTTATAGTTCTTCCTCGTGTAAATATAAGACATATAAGATAAGCATTCAAAAGCCTTCATTTTGGACTATAAATTACTCTCAGTCTTTGGCGAAGACACTGAAAGGCTTCTTGTGGAAACAATTTTGTAAATATGTCTGCCACTTGTTCTTTTGTGCCCACATATTCAACTCTGATGTTCTTCTTTGCAACATGTTCCCGTAGAAAGTGATACTTTATTGGAATGTGCTTCATCTTGGAGTGCATCACTGGGTTCTTTGAGATACCGATGACACTTTTATTATCACAATATATTGGAATGGGCTCATCATACTCAACATGTATATCTATCAAAGTTTGTTTCATCCATAGAACCTGAGTACAACATCATGTTGTTGCAATATACTCTGCTTCAGTGATAGATAAAGATACTAATGATTGTTTCTTGTTTATCCAAGACATTAAACACTCACCCAAGTAGAACACTGCTCCAGTGGTGCTACGTTGGTCATGAATGCAACCTGCCCAATCTGCATTTGTGTAGTCAATAAGTGATAGATCCTTTCCTTTTGGATACCATAATCCAAACTCTTTTGTTCCTTTTAGATATCTGAAAATACTCTTCACTGCTAATACATGCGATTCCTTTGGTGCTTCTTGAAATCGTGCCACCTGTCCAACTACCTGCATTACATATGGTTTGGATGTTGTCACATATAGTAAGCTACCATTCATTTTAGATGTTGTCACATGTATTTCCTCTGGTCTGTAGACTTTGAAACATCATCTTTTCTCAACTTGCAATTGGTTTTCATAGGAGTGGTAACTGGTTTGCAATATTCCATTCCGAACCTCTTTAGCATTTCTCTGATATACTTAGTTTGAGAAATAAAAATTCCTTGGTTGCTTTGACGTATTTGAAGGCACGGAAAGAAGTATAGTTCTCCAAGTAATGACATTTCAAATTCATTCTTCATATCCTTTGCAAATTTATGGATTAACCTGTCATCAATACTTCTAAAAATAATATCATCAATATAAACTTCAATTAATAAAATGCCATCCTGATTTACCTTAATGTAGAGGTTGTTGTCTACACTTCCTTTTCTGAACCCTGCCTGTTGTAGATATTTATCCAGTCTAGAGTACCATGCTCTAGGAACCAGTTGTTCAATGTAGACTTCTTATTCAAGTTCCCCGTTCAGAAAACATGATTTCTCGTCCATATCTATCCATACTGTTCAATACTCTACTACACAATTGTACATAATTTTGATTCATATGTCACTATACTATCATGAAGTACTACTACAATTGATTAATCTATCATATTGTACTTCTTATAACTAAATGCACTGAATCTGTCTACTCAAATTCTCTAAGCTGCTCGAAGGATGGTTCTCTGGTCCGTCTCAACTACCACATAGAGTCCCCCCTGTCTATTAGTCATATTATATGGGAGTCTCTAAGCCGAATGGATCAAAACAATTTCTGCTCTGAAGTGTATTCATCATCATCTTCATTAGTAGATTCATCATCTCTCTGAGCTCTGATTTCTTTCTTTCTGTCTATGGATTCATCTTTCAATACAGTGCTAAGAGGTACAATCTCTTGAACCTATTCCTTCTTTACCCATCCTTCTTTTCTTTCAATTATTTTCCAAATCTTTCTATATCTGACATCTTTCCTTTTCTCTATAGAATTTTCTTCATCTTGTTTTATTTCCAATCTTGCAATCTTTGGGACCTGGTCTTTGTTCACCTGTTCTTCGTATTTTGAACAACCATTGTCAACATACCAACCACACTTCTTCTTCTTAGCTTGTAGAGAGAGTGTGCATTCTTAATTTCTATATTAATTCTACTTTCTTATCCATGTTCTCTTTTGAGGCTCCTGTTTATGACTGTTGTTGTTCTGTTGTGGTTCTCTAGGAGGGATTGTCATTCTACAATCTTTGGCCATGTGTCCAAAGTTATTGCACTTGTAGCATTCCAATTTAGTGTTCAATGATTCAAACCTATTGTATATTATTATCTGTGTTTCACTAGGCCTTCTTGGATAACCATTTTGTGTATGAATTTCAAATTTGTTTAGGTTCCTGCTATTAGCTTTGCAATTCACATTTTTATGTCCAAAATTATTGCATGCATAACATAAACCCAAAAATATAGTTTGATACATGGGAGTTGAAGATATTCTGAAACAAGTTTCTCTTATGAATCCTTTTTCTTCCCGAGTCCTATTTGTTTATGTCGATCATTGATTCTGAAATTAGAATCTTCTCGGTGGAGGAGTGTCCCTGCAATCTTCCTTGTAGGTCTTCCTATCCCCTTTGATTGTTTCTGCATAACTTTTTTGCTATGTTTATTGTTTTGTTGCTTTGGAGCTTGATCCCTTTTCTGTCTGATTGTATCCAAGTGTGGACTTGTCATGATTAGGCCTTTGACTGCTGATAATGTCATCCAAAACTTTTGAGTTGTTCTGCATATTTTTCTTTTGAAGATCCTTTATCAATGTGACAATATCTGCTTCCAAATTTCCAATGATCCTGTCTCTTTCTTCTAACCGTTCTTTGAGTGCTTCTTCAATTATTTATATTCTTATATTTGAACCTTCAATTCTGTGATGNTCATATCACTCATGCTCCCCTTGTGACCATCGCTCCCCCTGGAACCATGCCTATGTGCTCTTTCTCCAAGATTTTACCTTTGCATATGATAAATCTCTTCCCCTTTGTCATCAATGGAAAATGTATCTTTCCATCTGGGGTTGCTCCCCCTGACTGAACTCTTCCTGAAACTAATCTCCCAACCTAAACTGTCCTTTTTATAGTTCTTCCTCGTGTAAATATAAGACATATAAGATAAGCATTCAAAAGCCTTCATTTTGGACTATAAATTACTCTCAGTCTTTGGCGAAGACACTGAAAGGCTTCTTGTGGAAACAATTTTGTAAATATGTCTGCCACTTGTTCTTTTGTGCCCACATATTCAACTCTGATGTTCTTCTTTGCAACATGTTCCCGTAGAAAGTGATACTTTATTGGAATGTGCTTCATCTTGGAGTGCATCACTGGGTTCTTTGAGATACCGATGACACTTTTATTATCACAATATATTGGAATGGGCTCATCATACTCAACCTGTATATCTATCAAAGTTTGTTTCATCCATAGAACCTGAGTACAACATCATGTTGTTGAAATATACTCTGCTTCAGTGATAGATAAAGATATTGATGATTGTTTCTCGTTTATCCAAGACATTAAACACTCTCCCAAGTAGAACATTGCTCCACTGGTGCTACGTTGGTCATCAATGCAACCTGCCCAATCTGAATTTGTGTAGTCAATAAGTGATAGATCCTTTCCTTTTGGATACCATAATCCAAACTCTTTTGTTCCTTTTAGATATCTGAAAATACTCTTCACTGCTAATATATGCGATTCCTTTAGTGCTGCTTGAAATCGTGCCACCTGTCCAACTGCCTGCATTACATATGGTTTGGATGTTGTCACATATAGTAAGCTACCATTCATTTTGGATGTTGTCACATGTATTTCCTCTGGTCTGTAGACTTTGAAACATCATATTTTCTCAACTTGCAACTGGTTTTCATAGGAGTGGTAACTGGTTTGCAATATTCCATTCCGAACCTCTTTAGCATTTCTCTGATATACTTAGTTTGAGAAATAAAAATTCCTTGGTTGCTTTGACGTATTTGAAGACCCAGAAAGAAGGATAGTTCTCCAAGTAATGACATTTCAAATTCATTCTTCATATCCTTTGCAAATTTCTAGATTAACCTGTCATCAATACTTCTAAAAATAATATCATCAATATAAACTTCAATTAATAAAATGTCATCCTGATTTACCTTAATGTAGAGGTTGTTGTCTGCACTTCCTTTTCTGAACCCTACCTGCTGTAGATATTTATCCAGTCTAGAGTACCATGCTCTAGGAACCAATTGTTCAATGTAGACTTCTTATTCAAGTTCCCCGTTCATAAAAGATGATTTCTCGTCCATATCTATCCATACTGTTCAATACTCTGCTACACAAATGTACATAATTTTGATTCATATGTCACTATACTATCATGAAGTACTACTACAACTGATTAATCTATCATATTTTACTTCTTATAACTAAATGCACTGAATTTGTCTACTCAAATTTTCTAAGCTGCTCGAAGGATGGTTCTCTGGTCCGTCTCAGCTACCGCATAGAGTCCCCCTGTCTATTAGTCATATTATCTGGGAGTCTCTAAGCTGAATGGATCAAAACAATTCCTGCTCTGAAGTGTATTCATCATCATCTTCATTAGTAGATTCATCATCTCTCTGAGCTCTGATTTCTTTCTTTCTGTCTATGGATTCATCTTTCAATATAGTGATTGGAGGTACAATCTCTTGAACCTATTCCTTCTTTATCCATCCTTCTTTTCTTTCAATTATTTTCCAAATCTTTCTATATCTGACATCTTTCTTTTTCTCTATAGAATTTTCTTCATCTTGTTTTATTTCCAATCTTGCAATCTTTGGGACCTGTTCTTTGTTCACCTGTTCTTCGTATTTTGAACAACCATTGTCAACATACCAACCACACTTCTTCTTCTTAGCTTGTAGAGAGAGTGTGCATTCTTAATTTCTATATTGATTTTGATTTCTTATCCATGTTCTCTTTTGAGGCTCCTATCTATGACTGTTGTTGTTCTGTTGTGGTTCTCTAGGAGGGATTGTCATTCTACAATCTTTGGCCATGTGTCCAAAGTTATTGCACTTGTAGCATTCCAATTTAGTGTTCAATGATTCAAACCTATTGTATATTATTATCTGTGTTTCACTAGGCCTTCTTGGATAACCATTTTGTGTATGAATTTCAAATTTGTTTAGGTTCCTGCTATTAGCTTTGCAATTCACATTTTTATGTCCAAAATTATTGCATGCATAACATAAACCCAAAAATATAGTTTGATACATGGGAGTTGAAGATATTCTGAAACAAGTTTCTCTTATGAATCCTTTTTCTTCCCGAGTCCTATTTGTTTATGTCGATCATTGATTCTGAAATTAGAATCTTCTCGGTGGAGGAGTGTCCCTGCAATCTTCCTTGTAGGTCTTCCTATCCCCTTTGATTGTTTCTGCATAACTTTTTTGCTATGTTTATTGTTTTGTTGCTTTGGAGCTTGATCCCTTTTCTGTCTGATTGTATCCAAGTGTGGACTTGTCATGATTAGGCCTTTGACTGCTGATAATGTCATCCAAAACTTTTGAGTTGTTCTGCATATTTTTCTTTTGAAGATCCTTTATCAATGTGACAATATCTGCTTCCAAATTTCCAATGATCCTGTCTCTTTCTTCTAACCGTTCTTTGAGTGCTTCTTCAATTATTTATATTCTTATATTTGAACCTTCAATTCTGTGATG
>JZKD02S1963873.1:458970-471487 GCA_000966675.3 Picea glauca
GCAGTGTCCAACCTCACACATATGTTGTATATATCCTTTTTCCATTTCCTAGGACTTTCCATTCCTTTCCCTCCTTGGGAAATTCACATCTTTACAAATCCATTATTTTTAGGGGTTGCTAGTGGCAGAGCTCAACTTCCGACACTTGTAAAAATCAGCTCTAAGTTAACTCAAACATGTTCCCCACTCATGGAGTCATAATTAGCTACTTTTAACCTGGTTGTTCCACTTGTTTTCCAACATTTAATTTATTAAAATATCTATCTCATACATGTGTCCATCAAAAGAGGATAGTTGGAAAGTCAAATTCTTTCCCAATAATCACAAAAATAATTATTACATACTTCCACAAATTCAAATCCGAATTTCCAAAAATGGATTCTTTTTTTAACACAACAATTTAAAATAAAATGTTTTGAATATTTGAGGATGCCACATCCTTTCCCCCTTAAGTATAACACTGTCCTTAGTGTTAGTATTTCCTCAAACCATCACTTGGAACATATTTGGATAATATTTCATCATTTCTTCTTCCAACTCCCAAGTAGCCTCCTCGGGACTAAAGTGCTTCCATTGCACTTTTACCTGGGTGATGGACCTGTTAGGAAGTACTATTTATTTCCGGTCCAGAATACATAGAGGTTCCACTTGGAACTTTCCTTCTATTTCCACCTGCACCATGTTCCAATCAATGATGTGAGTAGGATCATGAATATATCTTTTTAATAATGAAACATGAAAAACAGTATGAACTTTTAAACTTGTAGGGAGTGCTAGTTGGTACACCACTGGTTCGATTTGAGTTAATTCTTTGAATGGACCCAAATATCTTTTGGAACAACTTCCTGGTTTTAGGGAGTTCCTCCTTTCTTTGACTTTAAGGTATACATGCTCTCCAACATTGAATTCCTGATGTCGCCTTTTCATATCTACATAGATTTTTTGTCGATCTTGCACCTCTTTTAATTTTGTTGTACCTTTTTTACCATCCTTTCCATTTCTTGGAGCATTTCTGGTCCAACCATTATCATGTCAACTAGATTATCCCAATTGATCTGGGTTGTACATTTCCTTCCGTATAAAACTTCAAAGGGACTCATCTTTGTTGATGCTTGATATCCATTATTGTATGTGAATTCAACTAAGTGTAGATACTCTTCCCACTTAGTTGGTTTTGTTCTTACATACATTTGTAACATATCTTCGATACTATGATTTGTATGTTCTGTTTTCCCATTAGTCCATGGATGATAGCTTGTGATGAAATTTAGATTAGTACCCAAACTTGCAAACAATTCCTTCCAAAACTTGGATGTAAATTTAACATCTCTATCTGAAATCACCATCTTAGGAATCCCATGCAGTCTAAATATTTCTTTCTTAAGAATTTCAACGATATTAATCACTTTATAAGTATATTTCACAGGTATAAAATGTGCAGACTTACTTAGCTTATCAATCACTACCATAATTGAGTCATTTTGTCTTTGAGTATGAGGAAAACATGTAATGAAGTCCATTGAAATAATTTCCCATTTCCATTTTGGTATAGGAATAGGTTGTAAAAGACTCGCCGGATGTTGATGCTCATCCCTTATTGAAAATCTAAACATTTAGACAAGTATTCAACTATTTCATATTAGGCCAATAAAACTGTTTTCTTAAAGCTGTTATCATTTTCTGGTATCCTCGATGACCAAAATATGGCTTTTTGTGCAGCTCATTAAGAATCATTATCTTCAATTCAGAAGAATTAGGTACATATAACCTATTTTTGAACCTTAACAATCCATTTTTATCCATACTAAGATCTGTATTGTTCAGATTTCCCTCATTTTTCTACAATTGATCTGTTGTTTTGATATATTTTACATCATTTCTGCTTGCATATTTAATTCTATCTCCAATATCATTTTCTTATTTGCTAATAATTACTTCATATGACTCGTTAGTTCTCTGACTTAGTGCATCTGCAACTTTATTTTATTTTATTTTGATGTGTCGTACTTCAAAATCGAACTCGCTTAGAAAGACCAACCACTTCACCTGTCTTGCATTGATATCCTATTCACCGAACAAGTGTTTTACACAACTGTTATCTGTTAGTAATAGAAATTTCATTCCCATTAAATAATGCCGCCACATTTTCAATGCATGAATTACAACTGCTAATTCTAGATCGTGAGTTACATAGTTTCTTTCATGTTTTTTTTTTTTTTAATTTGTGTGATTCATAACAAATGACATGTTCATCCCGTGTTAGTACTCCTCCTAATCCTTCTTTACTTGCATCCACACAAACTGTAAAGTATTTATATGGGTCAACCACTTTAAGTATTGGCGGTGTAGTTAATAATCCTTTCAATTTATCAAAACTGTCTTGGCATTTTTGAGACCAAATAATTTTTGTCCCATTTTTCTGCAATGATGTAATAGGATAGATGATTTTTGGAAAAACCTTCGATAAACCTACGTAATAACTGATAATCCCCATGAATGATCTTATTTATGCTACATCATTATGAATAGGCCATTCCATAATGGCTTTAATTTTTTCAGGGTCTACTGCAGTACCGTCTTCTGATATTACATGTCCTAAATGTTGTATCTTCCTTTGGTAAAAATCACATTTATCGAACTTAGCATATATTTTATGCTCTCTTAGAGTCCGTAACACTATTTTCAAATTATTTTCATGTTCTTTAGTTTTTGAATAGATTAGTATATCATCAATAAAGATCAATACGAATTTATCCAAATATTGGTTGAATATATTGTTCATCAAGCACATAAAGGTCCTTGGTGCGTTAGTAAGTCTGAATGGAATCACTACAAATTTATAATGTCCATAACGTGTTCTAAACATTGTTTTTCTTACGTCTTCGTCCTTTATCTTGATATGATAATAACCAGATATCAAGTCTAGTTTAGGGAATATTTTTGCTCGTCCAACCTGGTCAAACATATCATTGATTTTAGATAAAGGGTATTTGTTTTTAATCGTCATTTTATTCAATTGACGATAATCAATACATAATATTAGCGTTCCATCTTTCTTTTTAACAGATAAAACTGGTGCTCCCCACGATGACACACTTGGTCTGATGCATTCTTTATATAACAGTTCCTATAATTGAATTTTTAGTTCTGTTAATTCTGGAATAGTCATTCTATAAGGTTCCTTTGATACTAGGGCATATCTAGGTAGTAGTTAAATAGAGAAATCTATTTCTCTCCTTGGAAGTAATTTTGGTATCTCTTCCACAAATATATCTTTAAATCCTTGAAGAACTGCAAAATATTCCAAACTTGGTTTGCTTTCTCTTTTTATCATATTTGTTACTTGAATAGCATATATTTTGCAACCTTTATTAACACACTTTTTGAATTGCATTGTTGATATTTGTCTAGCATAAACTGGTTTTCTGATTGCTTGTATTATTCTTGACATATTATTTTCATCCTTGTGTGTGCAAATGACTTTTCATAACAATTCAATATCACTTTGTGTTTTTCTAACCAATCCATTCCCATGATTATGTCATATGATCCTAAAGGTAACACGTTCAAATTTATCTTTGTATTCTAACCACTTATATTTAATTCACAATCAGAAATAAATTTTGTTACCTTTCTTTTTTTCCC
Organism: Picea glauca; assembly: GCA_000966675.3. NCBI lineage: Eukaryota > Viridiplantae > Streptophyta > Pinopsida > Pinales > Pinaceae > Picea > Picea glauca. The sequence continues at coordinate 462,616 of JZKD02S1963873.1, forward strand.
TATTGCTAGTTGTACTAACCATGATTTAGTGTGTTTTACCTTCTTTATCTTGTTTGAGTCTACTAAATTTGGGGTAACATAACTTAAATTTATTAACCCCATCGTTACGACTACACGTGACCCAACACAAATGCAATTTTTTATTTTTATTTTTAAAGAAGGACAAAAACAATGATAATAGTTAAACAACACAACTGGACGACAACACAACACACATAGATCAAGCAACAACAAACAACGACTCAGATGCTAGCACATCATGCAACTGGACGAACATGCAATATTCAATTAGAAAAAATCAACAACTACCTGACCACCAAAAATGGTCCAAGCCTACTAAGCTAAAGGACAACATCGAGATCATCCAGACGCAACCAACATCAAGTGACACAAGTAAATAGAACCTTCACGGGGATCGAGAAACAAAATCACATTAAAACATTACAGTGCTTTTTGCAAAACATCAATTTCTATAAACAACATCACCCTCATCGGGAAGCGCATGACCCCACCCAAGTTATCATACGCACTCGTCGATCAACACATGCATTGATCCCATCATAAGGAATCATGCTTCCACTTTGTGTCAAGCACAGTAGTAACTAAGGCGCAAACTTAAACAGTTCTAAAACTTCAATCATGACACATAAGCCAAATGCCAAAATTCCAAACTTAATTGTCATGCCTAATACGAAATCTATAAATGAGAGCACTCCAACAATCAAGCTAATGAGGTGCAAGGTAACTTCCTTCAAAACAGGTTTAGATTTGCACAACAATCCGTAAGTACCTCATTAACATTTTTCCATCACAAGACTAATTCAACACGTTGTATCCAAACTCCAATTAAAGTTAAAAACATGTAACAATACTCCCTACTTCCTTTTAAATAGCAATGTTTTCCTACCTTATTTTTAAAATACAACCCTTAAATAGTATCACATCATTATGTTTCACTTATAAGTCACAGTTATTATTGATTAGTTTAATGACATGTGGTAGAGCTTTAATATAATTTATGTTGTTTGCATTTTACATCATTATATTACATTCATTTACTTTACCTTTACAAGGAAATGGTTTACCTTACCCTTACACGGATTGTTTTAATGATTATTGAACTTAGTATAATAACACATGATATTACTTCAGTAATTTATTAATTTAGTTACCTTGAGGTAAAAACCACCACTGTCCATTTCACTTACCCTTTATCATAGTGTTCTAATCTGACGAAAATTCATACTGTCATACGGCAATGTATTTATTGTGGTGTAAACTACTGCCATATTCGCTCACCACCAGAAATCATAATTCCATTTAATGCCACTGCCATGACCGGGTAATCCAAAATTGCAGGGGTAAAATTTTCAGGTGGTAAGTAAATCTGGGTAGTTTATTATTTAAATCAGAAGGCAATAAAATGTTCTGCATAGGATAATCGATTCACTGCGTAGGCATTAAGTATTAATTATATCTCGGCCTTTTATTATTTTGCCTTACATTCAAAGGTAAATAAAAATGCTAATCTATAACTGATATTTACTCACGCAGTTGCATACAAGTGCTTTTCCTTTCCAATAAAACAACAGTAACACGACTGCTATACTAGATAAAGGAGAATAAATAATTGGTAATATAGTCCATTTATTCACTAAATAGAAATGTGAATAAGCATAAAACAACAAGCTACAACTGGTACAGATCTGACCTCATAAAAACTGTACAAAAGGAAATATGAAATAGGTAAGAATAATTGTTGTATAAAGTAAGAGTAATGATAGATGTAAGAATAAATGTTGTAAGTCTGCTTCTTATCTGTTGGTTTAAAATAGTTGTCCTAGTCATTGTCCAACATAAATTTCATTGTCTATCATATGCATAAAATCGTTGTCTATCTTATGTATGGAAATCGCTTCCTATCTTATATATGAAATTCGATGTCCATGTTTTTACATATGAAAGTTGTTGTCTATCTTTTTACATATGATGATCGTTGTCCATTCCTAAATTCGTTGTCCATTCTTGAATCTATGTCTAACAATAATAATTATGGATTATGGGAAATCATTGTGTATTCAAATAATTAATCGCATGATAAATACAAAGGCATATACAAAATCGTTGTCAAATATATATACCAGATACATGACATCAATTAAAATGAAGTCAGACTATGTATACAATAATTTCGCAGTCACACTCGTTTACATTAAATTCTCAGTCACCATTACATGTAATTCGTTGTCAATAATTAATAAATTCAAAGTCATCCTATGTTAAGATTTACTGTCTTAAAAACACCATCATACATTTGATTAAGATTTACTATCATAAGACACAGTCCTTCATATTTGTTGTGTTTTATCAAAAAATTGTAGACATATAAAAAAAAACGCAGATATACAAATTCGCATTGATAGAATCGTTGACTATTAACACGTGACACAACTGGATAATAAATGAATGGTATTGCTATGTGTATCAATGTCCAAACTATGTGATATACAGTTTAAAGTGATAATCCATCACCACAATCTCCATCATATGGATAAAACACAGTCACATTCAAAAACACAGCCTCACATAAAAAGCCGTGATAATCATTCAAAAGAAGAACGCAAGGATTACTCATTTAGAATTGAGATATCCAAGACGAAGAGATACTCATTCACAAAAACACAAGGATTCATCATTAGAAAATGAAGATGTAATCAATCACAAGAAAATGCAAAGATTTACCATTCAAGTGTAGAAACTTATCAGAGTTTAAACAGTTAAAACACAAAGTCTAATCAAAGTCTAATCAATCAAAGAAATGCAGGGATAATCTTTCAAGGAGAAGCAAAGGTTTTCAGAGCTAAGCAATCAAACGCAAGGTACTCATTGACAAGAAGGCACAAAGACTAATCATTCATCCAAGAATCAATCAACGCAAACATAAGTAAGGGATAGACAGATGGGAAAATTTATCCCACACTCATCATCCATGCACAGAAAAGCAAGGAATTAGAATCTATAGGTATTTAAACACCGAAGTGACAGTCGTCGATTCAGCTCTTGGACGCTTGCTCAGGCATGGACTGATGACTGAAGGGATAAGGGAAAAACACAAAATTCTTCATAATAATCAATAAAACAAAAACAAAATAGTCATAGCAATCAATATTGGATTGCCAAGGAAATCAATTAAGAATGTAGCGAGCGTAAGAATAGGATGACTTTAAGTTCTTTGATTAAAACATTGAGTAAAACACATTTCCTTACACAATAGAGGTACAATAATGAAAGCGCAAGAAAAACATTAATCTACCATTCAAGAATAAACACATGCATACCGTAGCCCAATGTAATAGCTCCGAGTCGTTGGCCCACGCGTGCTTTGTTCAGCTCTCACTTGTTGATCGATGTGACCTCACCGATACCTCTTAGCCAACGCTAGGGGTACTCTTCTTCCCCCTAAGCCCCCCGAGCCACAAAGGGGCCACACACACAATATCAAAGAACTGCTAGCACCCATCTCGCTTTGCAAGGTCGAGCTACCAGTCGTTACCCGAGCTAGGTATCCTGACTCCTAGAAGATAAGTTCATTCAATATAAAAATTCAGCAGTGTAATGTTACGCATAAAGATCATATCCATACTCCTCCTCCATCCTTTTTATAGAGTTTTTAAGTGATTTCTTTCCCAAATTCTCATTTAATTTCTTTTTCATTAATTTAATCAGAAAAAACCTCCCCGTACACATGTCACCCATCCCCCTAGTTGTACCAGAAAATTGATTTCATTAATTATTTAATTATTCCTATTTCCCTCACCCACCTAAAATCATTCCTAAAAACGCTCCTTGATGTCCCAATATTCCTTTACACATCTTAAATGACTTACACCTTTACTAAATTCCTAGTTGAGTTCATAATTAGAAATTTCTTAAAGGCAAGATTCCTTACTAAATTAGACATTCAACTTTTTTCTTACGTTTCCCTTTTTCTTTATGTTTCCCCTTTTTCCTTTAGTTTCCTATTTCTTTTAATTTTCCCTCTTTTCCAAGTGTACAAAAACAACCATTTACCCCTTTTTCTTTTTAAATAAAAATTAAATTTGCATATGTAGATAAAACAATCATTTCCCTTTTAAAATTTTAATCCCCCATTGTAATTTGATTTTAATAATTTAATTGAATTTCTTACCCCCTTCTTGTTACATGTTTAATTATAATTATTATTTTTTTGACCACATGTGTTACTTAGACCTAGATTTTAAATTCATTAAGTTGGGCGACATTTTAATTAGAGAAATTGTTTTTAAATATTACTTATCACATCAATCATTTTAAGGCTGACTACGTTTACTCACTTACCCATTAAAATCATGATGTGCCCTTTAGGACGCACTAGGTGCTCCAAGGGTGCCACTCGACTTTTTCCATTTTCCTTATGCGACATGCCCTTCAGGATGCACTAGGTGTTCCAAGGGTGCCACTCACCTTTTTCATTTTCCTTGTGCGACATTCCCTTCAGGATGCATTATGTGCTCCAAGGGTGCAACTCACCTCTTGACTAACTTGGTAGACATAAAAAACCCCTAGAGTCAATACTCCAACAGGTGATATTGTGGGAGACTAAGGGCCTCTAAGGAATAAGCCCCCTACCTTATTGTGCACCCCTTAGCATCATTGTGAGCGACTGTTGTAGTCTGCCCTCACGACATCATGGGTTTTCTTGAACTAGGTAATTGTTAACCTACAGTTTGAGCCACAACAAGAGTGCTAGTAGTTTGTGGCAAGGATGATGTCCACACCTCTCCTTCAAAGTCTCTGGTTGTCATGCGTGACCCCTCTACTCCACATGTGAGTCTGGTTGGCAAGCTATCGTCAACCTACATCATCAACGAATCATGTCATCAATAATAATCAATCATCATAACATCTAATTAGATGTACATATGTCATATAAACAATAATAAAACCCCAATAGTCCACTCCCTGACTCGATCCAGAGTCCAAAGGGTTTCATCGATGCATGTGCATCCTCGAGGTCCAAAGTCCTGCACACTCAGGAGAACCCAGTCAATAGCACCTGTCTATGTGAATACAGAAAATAACATATCCTCATATCCATAATGCCTCATAATCATAATCAAACGACCAATAGTATAATAATCTGGATCACTTGCAAGCAAGTGTCGTCAAATAATAAGTTTGCTCAATGTGCGCAAGAGAGGGATGTTACATACATCCCCTCTTGGTCTAAAATTCATCCCGAAGTTTCACAGTATAAAGTGCCGAAATAATGTGTATCACAATATCATAAGTCTATCTATCAAACAAAAATGGAAACTGTTGGCGCATATCATATGCGTCCTCCTAGGTCGTTGAGTGTGGACTATAGTTGTCCCACTAGACCTTGACCTGATCTACTATTCGATGTCATAGTTTTCAAATGAGATGATCCAGGATGTGGATCGGCTCAGCCATGAGTGCACCCTTGTCAGATACCTGCAAGTAACTCATGTCAATAACATGTGTAGGATCACTAATATAATTACTCCATATACGTAAAAACATTGTGCATACACCTTAAAGAATCATGAAAGGCTAGTCGATAGGCCACGACCCTTTCTTCTTCACAATATCGAAAGGTCCCACGAACCTAGGAGAGAGTTTAGAAACCTTTCCAAACTTGATTGAACTTTTATGTGGTTTCACCCACAAGAAGACTCGATCGCCAACTTCGTAACTATGGTTGACACGATGTGCATCGACATAACTCTTATGTCGATGCTACGCTTCCTTTATTCTCTGTCTTATTGTTTGCATTTTATCTTCCATTTATTGGATCGCTTCTGGCCCCATCAGGACCCTATCCTCAAGCCGATACCAACTTAAAGGCGTTCAACACGGTCGCCCATAAAGGAACTTGAAAGGCGCCATCTTAATGGTGCTTTGGTAATTGTTGTTATATGTGAATTCTACCAGTGGCAAGAATTCTTCCCAACGCTTTTGTTGGTCCATCACGTACATTCACAACATGTCTTCCAAGGTTTGGTTTGTTTGTTTGGTCTGCCCATATGTCTCCCAGTGATACGCAGTACTAAAGTTAAGTTGGGTTCCCAAGGACTCTTGGAAACTAGTCCAAAATCGTCCAGTAGACACCGATCCTCGATCAGATATAATCCTCTTAGGCATGCCATACAGCTTCATAATCTCACTGATGAAAAATCTAGCTATGTTAGGTGCCTAATACATCATACGTACAGGAATAAAATGAGCACTCTTCATCAGAGTGTTGACTACCACAAAAATCGAGTCATGTCTCCTTGTCGTCAGTGGTAATCCAATAATGAAATCCATCGAAATGACCTCCCATTTTGATTCTGGAATAGCATGTGGTTGTAGTAATCCTACTGGATGTCTATGTCCAGCCTTTACCTGCTGACATTCTAGACATCTTTCCACGTAGTTTACTATGTTTTCCTTCATTCCTTTCCAAAAGAATAAGGGTTTAAGGTCTGCCCTAATCTTCGTGACTCCTGCATGAGCCATGTACACTGTTTTGTGAGCCTCGTTTAGGATCAAAATTCTCAACCCATCGTTGGGTGGCATGTAAATTTGACCCTCAAATCTCAATGATCCATCATTGTCCATAGTAAATCCTTCAAATTTTGGTACCATCATTGTCTTTTGTTTGATAAAATACTTGACCTCTTTGTACCAGTCATCATCGTGCTTGTAAAATTAGAATATTTTCATGTAGATTCATCTGAAGAGGCAATCATCGAACATATGTGTGGTCTCTGACTCAACGCATATGCCACTCTATTCACTCTCCCTTTTAAGTAAGAAATGTCGAAATCATACTCGCTAAGCAATTTCGACCAACGTTGTTGTCGCACGTTCAAGTCGCTTTGCATAAGGATGTGTTGTAGTCCACAATGGTCTGTTTTTAGTTCAATTTTCATCCAATAAGGTAGTTTCTCCAAAATCTCCAGGCATAAACAATGAATAACAACTCCAAATCGTGCGTCACATAGTTCTCCTCATGCCTTCTCAACTTTCTCAAGATGTAAGCGATCACTTCACTGTCTTGCATCAAGACTCTACCTAAGCCTTCCTTGGATGCATCAGTGCATACCAAGAAGTCCACGTCCATGTTAGGGACCTTTAGTATTGGTTTCATGGTTAACAAATCCTTGAGCCTCTGAAATTCCTCCACACATTTCTCGATCCAAACAAACTTCTTGTTCTTTTTCTGCAATTCCATGATCGGATTTGCTATCTTCAAAAATCCCTTGACGAATCGTCGATAGTATCCCGCTAAACCCATGAAGCTACGCACTTCCAGGACATTCATCGGTGTAGGCCATTCCATAATATCCTTGACCTTTGTTGGATCCACGACGATACCTTCACTGGAGATGACATGCCCTAAGTAGTGAATCTTCAATTGATAAAATGAGCATTTAGACAATTTCCAATACAATTTGTTCACTCGCAAACACTGTAGTACCAAGTGCGAGTGTTCGTCATGCTCCTCCATTGTCCAAGATTAAATCAAAATATCATTAATGAATACTTGGACGAACTTGTCCAAGTAGTCACGGAATAGCCCGTTCATCAACTCATAAATACCCCAGGGGCGTTCTTTAGTCCAAACGGTAAAATAGTAAACTCGTAATGTCCAAACCTTGTATTAAAGGAATTCTTAGAGACATCATCCTCCTTGATCCATAACTGGTGATACCTTGATCACAAGTCAATATTTGAAAACACCATTGTTCCTTTCATCTGATGAAACAAATCATCAATCCTTGGCAACAGATACTAATTCTTGATCGTTGCCTTGCTCAAATGATGGTATTCAATGCAGAGTCTCCATGACTCATCCTTCTTTCGAATGAAAATAACAGGCACACCCCATGGTGACACACTGGGACGTATGAGTCCCAGGTCAAGCAACTCCTTCAGTTGCATTTTCAACTCCTGTAACTCCAGATTCGACATCCGATAAGGCGTTCTTGCTATCGGTTCAGTCCCCAGTTTTAAGTCTATGGTAAATTTCAGTTCCCTCTCCGGAGGCATCCTAGGTAACTCCTAGAAGACGTCTGCAAACTCACTTACCACCGGAAGGTTTTCTAGACATTCTGCTAATCCCTTCTTGTTTAATGCAAGGATTGCATAAATCTTACATCCCTTGTGCATGCTCTTCTGTAGCTGTAAGGAAGAGATGAACCTTAGGGAAACTCCCTGGTTCTGAGCTACAATCACGTGTCCCTGTCCCTTATCATCAACCAACATCAACCATTTTGTCTTGTAGTTGAGTATTGCTTCATGTGATTCCAACCAGTGCATACAGATCACAACGTCATAAGATCCTAAGATCATGATGTACAGGTTGGCCCTAGTGAAAAAATCTCCCAGGTTAAGGCTACAGCCCATAACCTTTCCTCCAACATTATTTTTGGCTCCTAAATCCATTTCTTCAAAGCTAAACTCACCTTATTCGACTGCCTTAACCTTAATTATTTTTAGCATTGCACCAGAAATGAAACTCTTGGTAGCATCGGATCTATCATAATACTAAGGGTTTGGTCAGTGACGGTAAGGATTCCACTACTAAGGCACTAGTCTCCGAGGTGTAGTGAAAGTGGATCCTCTTTAGAAGCCACGATATCTTGCTGAAAGTCTAACTGGTTTCTGATGTTGTTGCATACCATATGACACTTGCCTTGTGGGTATCACTGGAGTCCTGCTCTGAACCCCACCGACAATCTCCTCCTCTGCTATGAGGGCCTTCTAAACAACCTCAAGTAAGGTTTGAGGCATCAGAATCCTAACCTTTGCACAAAAGCTGACATTAAGGCCAAACACGAAC
>JZKD02S1963873.1:490320-523719 GCA_000966675.3 Picea glauca
CTTTTTTAGTAAGGGTCAATCTTAGTCAAGTCAAGGTCCATGTGTCAAAGCATGTGAGGCTAGGTATTGAACAATAGAGAAGTCGAGGTCAGCAAGTGGTCAGTTGGCCCTTGTCCTCAGGAAGAGATTTCAGAGTCAAAACATGTGTAAATGGTACAAGTCTGTTCCCAAAGAGTTGGGTCCTATTAGAAAGGAAGTTTTACATGCTGAGGGTTGAGGAAAGTTGTTAAATAGAAGTCGCGTCGGCAAGTGCAATGACCATCATCAGCTCATTATGAGGGATGAAAGAATGAAAAATCACAGTGCTCATATCCCATATGATTTTCAACCCTTATCAGTTGTACTTTACACGCCCCGAAGTGTACTTGTCGCGCGAATGTGCTACAAAAAATATTCAGTTCGCTTCGAAACATCTAGTCGCCATGAATTCAGTGTTCCCTGGAATGATTCCACCTCCCACCCGCTCTATTATAAAATCTGGATGTTCTACATGCATTCCATTCACTAGTCAAGCTTATGCATTGTTTGTAGTTCTTCTCGCAAGCCTAGGTTGATCAAGATTGTTGCCTTCAGCCCGTGCCAAATCCACTACGTGTAGGACAAATACACGTTGCACTATGGAAACCTCCCAAAACATAAGGAGGGGCACGTGAAGTGGCAGAAGCACTGGGCCCGAGCCCCAAAAATTGACGTTGATCAACGAAGATCTGGAGGTCAGGACATCCTTTGAAAAGTTCAGGTGCATGGCCTCTTGCAGGAAAATCCAAGGATTTAATATGAGACTAGCCAAGTAGTTCACCCTTAGTTTCGATGGTTTATGCGTGGTAATTGTGGGTGCCACTATCCATGTAACAAAAGAAACCTTGTCAACCACGACGAAGATCCCTCTGCACGGTGAAATATGGTTTAAAGGCATGCCCTTAGATGCACAATTCTATGAAGACTTCATCAAGCGAGATTGTTTAGATGGGAAAGTTGGGACAGGCGTTCCGAGTAGATATATGCAGGAACCTTTTCGGAAGCTACTTGGAGTAATCAGGAAATATTTCATCGGTGAGGGGAGGTTTGACCGAATACATTCACATCACATTATATTTTTGATGCACTTCACAAGAAGGAGACCGTTAAACCTACCCTTTTTCTTACACTAGAACCTCCGAGAGATTGCAAACAACGCCCAGGCTAAAGCATATCAATTGTAAATGAATTTTTCTCATGTCTCGCTGATTAAATTGTTGGTAGTTGAGGAATTAAGATGGTTGGGAAGCAATTGAGATTCATTCTTGCTCATAACGGCCATCCCCAAAGATCCAAAAGGAGATTTCCCTCTACTCGTGGAAAGGGTAATATCACACCGCACAGAGGCTGAAGTGGGAGAGGTCATGTAGGAAGGAAAGACATTGAAAGCCCTGTCCCCCCAACATTAACTGCCCCGGAGAAGGGGCAGGCCAAAGAAGAACAAGGAAGCCGGGGAAACCCGAGTCCGAAGTGAACCGCGCACAAATTCAGTTGTCAAAGAATTACTTATGCGCACCATTCGGTTGGAACCTGTCGAAGGTACAAATCAAGAAAGACGGAGTAGAACGAGAAGGACAGATGTCGAAGGCACAAGTGTTCATGAGCCATCTCAGTGGTTGAAATAAGCGCAACTCACTATCACCAAGATTTATTAGGAAAAAAGGGAACTAAGACAACAGTTAGCATCAAAGATCCTTGAGGTGTCAACATCACAAGGTCACGAAGGAAATGTGATGTGGCTCAAGAGATAACTTAGGGAAGCGTAGGATACAATCACACAGCTGCGCGAAGCACAGAGGATGTTGGAAGAAAGGAATGTGAAGCACTTCAGAGAATGTGAAGCGGTCGGGGAGAAAGTCCACATAGCTTTTGCCAGCGCACAAAAGAAACATGATTAATTGGGTTCGTTCTTGTATTCTCAAATGTGGCACAAATTTTAATAGTTTTGAAGAAGGCATCACCCTTAGACGATTTTGTCATTTTGGCAACGATAACGACAGTCAACAATCACTCACCACACACACACCCCAACAGATGAGAACGCGACAGAAAATCAAGGCCATTACAGTGGATGGTGGGAATCTAACAGAGCATTTGATCGTTCAGATACCATGTCAAAGTGAGACATCTACACATCACTCTCCCCATGACAAGAGCCTACTGATAACCGAACCCCCGTGGCAAAGACAAACGATTATGATGCGACCGAATACAGTTGGTTTCTATTCATGGTAGGGCGGTATACGAAAGGACATTTAATAGAAAACATATAGTTTCCTAAAGACTAGGGATAGTATCTAGAGAGCAGGGCAGCCCAAGCTGCGCCCTAGCCTATATATATATTTCTTTCGATGTAAGTCGGTTTGTTTGGAAAACTAGTGTAGACAGTGACTATTGAATGTAGTTTGAGCTTGATCAAAATTTAATGCAAAATTATTGAAGCTTTGATGAAAAGATTCTAATTGTAGCAGTTGGAGATATTGTTTCCTTTCTTTGTGTACGTACTTCTTGTATTCTTTATTCATATATATTTCTGTTTGAATAGGAACGTAATTTCGAACCTGGGATTCACTATGTAGCACCCTAGGATTCATGCCATTTAGACAAACCATCTTTCCTCTAAGTTAACTCTGAATTCATCCTCAACGGTGCTCTGAGTTGCTTCATGTGTTTTTCCCCTCACCACACACAATGATTTTAAACTGAAAATTGTTGCTTACTTAGCCTTTAGCCTCTCAAGTTCAGTTACCGAGTCATTTTTTTCTATTGTTTTCTTAAATCGACTCCATAGCCCGAGGTATTACTCTCTTTCGCCAATAGAACCAGAACTTATTATTCAAAGGTGTTAAATCTACCCGAAAGCGTAAATCCATATCCTATACCGATACAACGTCTCCTGAGAGAGCCCTCTCCAAGTTTGAAAGGCTAGTTTCGGGTCTCAAAGTTGGTTTGTAGGTTGCCTCTGTCATTCGTTTCTTAGTCTAATGAAGTTTATAGAGAGCTAACATTCTGGTGCCACTGCTGAGGATGGAATTGAATAAATTTTCCCTGGGAGAACGACTAAAGTTATAGTTTTGATCCCTGAGGGTAACAGAGGGACAAACATCTATATTGGCTGAAACCTTTACCCTGGTGACTCTAGTCAAAAGACCAGTAAAACAAAGTAGAGTGATTAAGTAACCCTAGCTCTGAAGACGATCTATACCAGAGAAAATCCTGACCCAAACCCTTTAGAGCCTGTGTGTGATCTCGAGAAGTTTCTGTGGAGGAATAGGGAGCAAGCGTCAGACCCTTTCTATTACCTGGAAAGAATCTTGTCCTTACCCAAAGACGACATGCAAATCAATTGTAACCTTGATTTTGACGCCCTATTTGAGCAAACCCTGTTCAAGTCTAAGTGGGAAACCAGTTTGGACGATATATTTTTCAACTAGAAGAGGCTTCAAGCTCTGATACCCAATAACAACCCCCAAAACCATAACCATCCTAGAGCCATGGCCACCAGATTTACCCCCCTCGTTCTTCCAGCCCAACTGCATGATTTTCCCCAGAATTATAGCTAGGGGATCAAGCTCTACGATGCTGAAGGGAACGTTTCAGGCCAAAAACATCTAGATTGGTTCAATGATTTTGTCGACCTAGAGGAGGTAGACTATGCAGAAGTGAAAACGAGGTTGTTCACGGAGATTCTTTTGGGGAAGGTGAGGAAGTGGTTCAAATCCCTCCCAGCAACAAGCATTCAAGACTTCACCGCATTCAAAACATCTTTCATTGCTAGATGGGGAGACAAGAAGAAACCCTTGTAGTTGTTGGCGTAGTACAATAACATGAAGAGGGCATTGGAGGAGACGGTGCAAGAATTCTTAGCCTATTTCATGAGGGTTTATAACTCAATTCTTGCAGAAATCCAACCACCTCTCAGGGTCGCACAGCTGCAATATGTTGATTCCTTCGACAATGATTTTTCCTTGTTGTTGAGAGAAAGAAGATCAACAAATCTAGACGCCATGATGAGCGACGCAATCGAAGTCGAGGTAAAACCGATGGTGTCAGGGATGATCAAACCGAGATTCAATATAGGAGATAAGAAACCCCAAGGGGATGCACAACCATCGACATCTCGATCCTCGGATGACAAATTCGAATTGATGATGAAGACGATGGAGAAATTGATGGAAATAATGTCCATGGAAAATAGACCTGCTTCCCAAGAACAACACAACCCCCAACCCAAAAATCAGAACCTTAGAAGGGGTCAGGTCCCTCAGATCAGATAGAGAAACTAGGGTGACCAACAAACGAGGCATCCATTCCAAAATAATTACGCAGACGAGGATTTTGATCATATGTTCCAAGACCAAATGCATTTTTGCAATGACAAGGACGCGTGTGTGTTTTTTACGAAGGGAGAACATGATAAATACATGAGCAAGAATGACGATATTATGCTGGAGATAGAGGACACACTCTCCTGGGAAACAAAAGAATTCAAGAAAGGTTATCACAATGCCATCATGCAATTTCAAAAACAATACAACCTCAGGAGATAGAAGGCACATACCGAACCTCAGAAAACAAATCCCATAAGGAAACCTCTGGCGGATACCCCTTCCACAAGTTGCCGAAAGCTAGACAACCTGACCAAGGATACGGCTGAAAAGGAAAATTCAAAGGAGGAGACCCTGAAGAAAACATCAAAGACAAGTCGGGAAATGCATGGCAAAGAGGTAGATAAGGTCTCTCCCCCTTTTAACTTCAATAATGAAATGGCCAAGATTAAAATCTTTGTCCCTTTCAACGAACTCATAAAGAAAGGTGAATATTGAGAGAAGATTATTAAAATGATAAAGATGAGGGCAAACCTCGACACTCTAAATGTACAGGATGATCACCTTGCCATTTTGTTTGGTCCATGCATGGAGGAGACAGGTGACACTGAGGACGTCCCCCCATTCTATGTTAGTGTGAAGATTCATGACATGACATTTCATAACTCCATGCTAGATTCAAGCGCATCGCACAATCTCATTCCCAAATTAAAGTGATCATGGACGAGTTGGGTTTGGACATCACCAGACCCTATAAGGATCTTTTTTCTTTCAATTCAAGGAAAGTCAAATGCTTGGGTCTGATCAAGGATCTGGTTGTGTCGTTGGACCAAATACCCTCTAAAAATATGGTTATGGATGTGGTCGTGGCTGATATACCCCCCAAATTTGGCATGTTATTATTCAGGTCATGGGCCGCAAAATTGAAGGGGACTTTATAGATGGACATGTCATATGCCACCATCCCTATCTCCAGCCAAGAAAGACGGTTATATAGAGAAGTGTTGTTGAAATACATGGTGAGAAGTAAGACGTAGCCGAATAACCACCCCATCTACTCCATCGATACTGACATCGACTCTTCCATTTTTTACAATGACCTGAGTTTTGAAGAGGAAGAATCAACAATTGTCATGATCGTTGATGACAAAATCGCACAAAGTGCAACAAAGTGCACAGGCCCGAGGAACCACGTGAAGAACGAGATATGGAACATGAGTTTCGATGAAGCCATCAGTAAGGAAGGAGCAAGGGTCGACGTGTGGATATGTCCTCCTAAGGTAGGTTCAATACTTTTATCATACAATCTTTCTTTTGATTGTACAAATAACATGGTTGAGTAGGAGGCATTGATTCTGGGTCTGAAAGTCTTGAAAGAATTGGGCGCAAAGAGGATATCAGTGCATGGGGACTCCAAGCTAGTTATAAAACAAGTAAATGGCATATATAAATCCAAGCACCCCGGGCTGAGAGCATATAGGAACCTAGTCCTAGACCTCCTCGAAGAATTCCTAGAATATAATTTATCAACCATCCCAAGGGGGAAAAATCATATTGTGGATGCCCTAGCTACCTCAACCTCAGTTTTTAAAATCCCCATTTTTCCAAATAGAAAGTATGAGATCGAAGTCAAACACAGGCGGGTGGTGCCTGATAATATCAAGTATTGGCAGGTGTTTGAGGACGACAAACAGATGGAGAGATTTCTCCTGAAGAGCGACGAGTTTGCCAATAATAACATTGATGACGAATGTTGCTACGACGAAGATGAAGGCGAAGATGCACACAGTAACAACGACCCTCTCCAGAACCAGATAGTTTGGAGGGACATAATACAACTAAAGAAAAATGTCATCCCAAAAGGATTGGTTCCATTGGAAAAGTTATTTGAGGAAAACGAAGTGGCCAAGAACCCCAAGATCACTGCAAATGATGAAGATGTTGAGGATTGCAATATCGGGACCCAGGAAAATATGAAGATGATAAAATTATCAAAGACGCTTAGTCCAGAGGTGAAACAAAACTACATCAAGCTCATTAAGGATTTCCCCGATGTTTTCTCTTGGAGTTATGATGACTTGAAGGTTTATGACACTAAAGTGATTCAACTTGTCATTCCTCTCAAATAAGACCAGAAGCATTTCAAGAAAAAGATAAGACGAATAAATCCATTGATGTTGTTGCTAATCGACAAGGAGGTAAAGAAAATTTTCGAAGCTAAAATCATTGTTTCTTTGAGGTTTTCAAAATGGGTGGCCAACCTGGTGCCTATGAGGAAAAAGAGCGATGAAATAAGATTATGCGTGGATTTTTGAAACTTGAAAAAAGTATCCCTCAAAGACAACTACCCACTCCATAAGATGGACTACATCCTATAGAAGGTAGTTGGCTCCCAGAAGATGTCTATGCTGGATGGTTTTTCAGGTTATAATCAAATCTTGGTACACCCAGATGACCGGGAAAAGACGACTTTCATGACACCATGGGGGACGTTCATGTACGCCAAGATGCCTTTCGACCTGATGAATGGGGGAGCTACTTTCCAAAGGGCGATGGATATAGAGTTCACTGAGGAAAAGGACAAATTCATTGTAATCTATATGGATGACATCATTGTATATTTTGATTCCGATGAACAACACCTCAAACACCTAAAGAGGGTCTTCTAGAAATGTAGAATATTCAGCATATCGTTGAATCCAAGAAATTCACATTTTGGGATGCAAGAAGGGAAGATGTCCGGGAACATAATCTCAAAGGAGGGTATTAATATAGACCCCAACAGGGTTGAAGGAATCGTGAAAATTGGCACTCCCCGTGGTAAGAAGGAGGTGCAATCCTTCCTGGGAAAAGTAAATTTCTTGAGAAGATTCATCCTAAACCTGGCATAAATTATAAAACATATCACCTGCATGCTCAGAAAGGGGAATGCGCTTAAGTGGAACCCGAAAGCCACAAAATCATTTGAAGATATCAATGTTGCACTGACTAAAGCTCCTGTGCTAGCCATCCCATACTTCATGAAAGACTTCATCTTGTTTTCATTCACCTTAGACCATACCATTGCCAACGTGATGTTACAGAAAGATGGTCAGAACTTTGAGAAGCCTATAGGCTATTTCAGCAGGACGCTGAGTGACTCTCCGCTAAGGTACGACATTATGGAGAAACAAGCATACGCCCTAGTAAAATCCCCGAAGGAATTCAAAACATACATATTACACTCCCATGTTATCGCTTACATGCCCAACAACTCAGTCAAGGATATCCTGACTCAGCCTGACCCTAAGGGAAGAACAGGTAAGTGGATAGCGGCCATGCTAGAATATGTCCTCGAAATCAAGCCCACAAAGTTGATTAAAGGTTAGGGCCTTGCAAAGTTGATGGTGCAGTCGGACTGTGATGTCTTGGGAATAAACTTCTTCATTGATCTGTTAGAGAACCCTCAGGAAGAAAAAACTGTGTAGGTGTCTCAAAAGTTTGTTGATTCACCGTGGTATACATACATCATCTATCTGTTGATAAATCTGCAAGCCCCTCTAGTTTTAAGTAAGACCAAGTCCAGATTCTTAAAACTCAAAGTTGTTAAGTTATGCATCTTGGATAACTCAATTTACTGGAAAGATCCCAGAGGGATATTTCTTAGTCGTTTGCTAGAAAACAATGCGAAACGAGCTATCAGAGAATTCCACAAAGGTGACTGCGGAGGACATCATTATTGGAAAACCATTGTGCATAAAATCCTAAGAGAGGGATAATATTGGCCTAACATCTTCACATATGTTTACAAAGAAGTTTCCAATTTCCATGAGTGTCATATTTTTGATGGAAGGAGAAATCTACAACCACTGCCCTTGAAACCGATCTCGGTCGAAGCGTCTTTCATGCAATGGGGCTTGGATTTTATAGGGGAGATCCATCCTCCATAATCAGTGTAGCACAGATGGATACTCATGGCCACAGATTACGTCACGAAATGGATAGAAGAAATTCCAACAAAGCAGGCTACTGACACAGCCATCATTCAATTTTTGGAGACAAACATCTTGTCGAGATTTGGATGCCCTATCAAGATCATAACAGATAGCGCGGCCACATTCAAGTACAAGAAGATGGAGAAGTTTTGTTAGGATTACAACATAACTCTAGGACATTCTACAATGTATTAACGACATGGAAACAGGTTAGTAGAATCATCAAATAAAATATTGACCAAGATCATCAAATGACTCCTACAAGACAACAAGAAGGCCTGTCATAAAAATATTATTTACGCATTGTAGGCGGATAGGGTCACTACCAAGAAGTCCATCTCAAAATCTCCATTCCAAATCGTATATGGTGTAGATGCAGTTTTCCCCACTTCATTGGGGTTACCCGTCAAGAAGTTGTTGTAGGAGTAGGAAGCTGAGCCAGATGATGCCCAGAGGAGGATAAATCAGTTGATTCACACACAACAGATGAGGGAGCATGTGTACAATCGATCACAACTCCACCAGGAAAGGATAAATAAAACCTTCGATAAGCATTCTAAGTAGGATAATTTTCAGATGGGAGACCTAGTGCAGAAATGGGATGCAAGGAATGAAGACAAAGGAAAGCACGGAAAATTCGGTCATCTCTGGAAGGGTCCATTTAGAATCTGTGCATATCACGGGAACAAATCTTATTTTCTAGAAGATCTTGATGGAGAATTCGTTGGTTGGGGTCCTGTAAATGGAAGGTTCCTCAAACACTATCTGGTGCAATAAAGTCTGTTTAAGTGACATGTCATTGCAAATAGTCATTTTATTTTGTTTTCAAGTTAGACATTTTCGAGTTAGTATGTCAGCAGAAAATTGAAGCCTGAAGCGAAGGCCTTGAGTTTAAGCTAATTCTGTTAGAAGTTGTGTCAATAAGTTTATGTTGTGTTTTTCTTTTCGCGTTTCAGTATCTAAAATTCGAATAAAGCGGTCAGGCACCTGGTCTACTATTCTTTGCTACCTCACAGGGAGGACAGCATCCCCGTTGGAGCCAGCTGTTAGCGTCGTCATTTATATTTTTTAGTAAGGTTCAGTCTTAGTTGAGTAAGGGTCAGCATGTCAAAGCATGTGAGGTTAGGTACTAAGAAAAATAGGAGTCGAGGTTAGAAAGTGGTCGGTTGTCCCTTGGAGTCAGGAAGGGATGTCGAAGTCAAAACATGTGTAAATGGTACGAGTCTGTTCCCAAAGAGTCGGGTCCTATCAAAAAGGAAGTTTACATGCTGAGGGTTGAGGCAAGTTGTTAAATAGAAGTCGCGTCGAAAAGTGCAATGACCATCATCAGCTCATTATGAGGGTTGAAAGAATGAAAAATCACGGTGCTCGTATCACATATGATCTATAGCCCTTATCAGTTGTACTTTTCATGCCTCGAAGTGTACTCATCGTGCAAATGTGCTACGGAAAATCTTCAATTCACTTCGAACCATCCAGCTGCCATGAATTCAGTGTTCCCTGACATGATTCCACCTCCCACCCACTCTGTTATAAAATCTAGATGTTCTGCATGCATTCTATTCACTAGTCAAGCTTATGCATTGTTTGTAGTTCTTCTCACAAGCCCAGGTTGATCAAGATTGCTTCCTTGGGCCCATGCCAAATCCACCACGCGTAGGACAAATACGTGTTGCACTATGGAAACCTTCCAAAACATAAGGAGGGGTACGTGAAGTGGTAGAAGCATTGGGACCAAGCCCCAAAAATTGACATTGATCAACGAAGATCCGGAGGTCAGGGCGTCCTTTGAACAGTTCGGGTGCATGGCCTTTTGCAGTAAAATCCAAGGATTTAATATGTGACTAGCCGAGCAGTTCAGACTCAGTTTTGATGGTTTCCACGTGGTAACTGCGGGTGTCACTATCCATGTAGCAGAAGAAACCCTATCGACCGCGATGGGGATCCCTCTGCGCAATGAAATATAGTTTAAATTCATGCCCTTAAACGCGCAGTGCTATGAAGACTTCATCAAGAGAGATTCTTTAGATGGGAAAGTTGGGACAAGCATTCTGATAGATATCTGCAGGAACCTTTTCGGAAGCTACTTGGAGTAATCAGGAAATATTTCACTTGTGAGTGGAGGTTCAACATTATACAGTCACATCCCATTAGATTATCGATGCACTTCACAGGAAGGAGACCGTTAAACCTACCCTTTTTCTTACATCAAAACCTCTGAGAGATGGAAGACAATGCCTAGGATAAAGCAGATCAATCGAAAAGGAAAATCTCTCATGTCTCACTAATTAAATTGTTGGTAGTTGAGGAATTAAGACGGTTGGGAAGAAACTGGGATTCATTCTTGCTCATAGCGGGAGTCCCCAAAGATCCAAAAGGATATTTCCCTCTACTCGCGGAAAGGGTAATATCACACCGCGCGGAGGCTGAAGTGGGAGAGGTCGTGCAGGAAGGAAAGATGTTGGAAGCCATGTCCCCCCAACAAAAATTGCCCCAGAGAAGGGGAAGGCCAAAGAATAACAAGGAAGCAGGGGAAACCTGAGTCCCAAGTGAGCCGCATGCAAAGTCAGTCGTCGAAGAATTACTTATGCGCACCATTCGACTAGAACCTGTCGAAGGTACAAATCGAGAAAGTTGGAGAAGAACGAGAAGGACAGATGCCAAAGGCATTGATGTTCATGAGTTGTATCAGCAACTGAAATCAGCAACTGAAACAAGTGCAGCTCGCTATCACCGATCTTTACCAAGAAAATAGGGAACTAAAACAACATTTAGCAACAAAGACCCTTGAGGTGTTAGCATCACAAGGTCGTGAAGGAAATGTGACATGGCTCAAGAGACAGCTCAAGGAAGTGCATGATACAATCGTACAGCTATGTGAAGAACAAAGGATGTCCAAAGAAAGGAATGCAAAGCACTTCAGAGAATGTGAAGCGACCGGGGAGAAAGTCCGCGTAGATTTTGTTAGCGCGTAGAAGAAACATGATTAATTGGGTTCATTTTTGTATTCTCAATCATGGCACAGATTTCGACAGTTTTGAAGAAGGAATCACCCTTAGACAATTTTTTCATTTTGGTAATGACAACGACAATCAGTAGTCACTCTCCATGCATGCACCCCAATAGATGAGAACGCGGCAGAAAATCAAGGTCGTTATAGTGGATGGCGGGAGTCTGACACATCATTCGATCATTCACATACTCTGTCAAAGGAAGGCATCGACACATCACTCTCCCCATGAAGAGACCTTGCTGATGATTGAACCCCTGTGGCAAAGACAAGCAGTTATGATGCGACCGAATACAATTGGTTTCTATTGATGGAAGGGTGGCATACGAAAGGACATTTAACAGAAAAACAGGTAGTTTCCTAAATACTAGGGATAGTAGCTAGAGAGAAGGTCAACCCAAGTGATGCCCTAGCCTATATATCTTTTTCTTTTGATGTAAGTCGGGTTGGTTGGAAAATTAGTGAAGACAATGATTATGGAATGTAGTTTGAGCTCGATCGAAATTTAATGCAAAAGTCCCGAAGCTTTGATGAAAAGATTCTAATTGTAGCAGTTGGAGGTATTGTTTCCTTTCTTTGTGTATGTACTTCCTCTATTCTTTATTCATATATATTTCTGTATGAATAGGAACGTAATTTTGAACCTGGGATTTGCTATGTAGCACCCTAGGATTCATGCCATTTAGACAAACCATCTTTCCTCTAAGTTAACTCTGAATTCATCCTCAGCAGTGCTTCGAGTTGCTTCATGTGTTTTTCCTCTTGCCACACACAATGATTTTAAACTGAAAATTGTTTCTTACTTAGCCTTTATCCTCTCAAGTTCAATTACCGAGTCATTTGTTTCTATCATTTTCTTAAATCGACTCCATAGCCTGAGGTCTTACTCTCTTTCGCCAATAGAACCAGAACATATTATTCAAAGGTGTTAAATCTAGCCGACATCTTAACGCCATATCCTATACCGAGACAACGTCTCCCTAGAGATCCCTCTCTAGGTACGAAAGGCTAGTTTCGGGTCTCAAAGTTGGTTTGTAGGTTGCCTCTGTCATTCTTTTATCAGTCGAAGAAAGTTTACAGAGAGCTAAAAAAGACCAAAGGACATGCCTTCCAGCGGTTCCAATATTTCAAAGCTCTTGTGAAGAACCAGACATGGAGAAAAGTTAGAGTGTTGAGATCTGATAATGGGGTTGAGTATACCTCCAATGAGTTCAGTGACTTTTGTGCCCGAGAAGGCATCAGAAGAGAGTTTATAGTTCCATACACCCCAAAGCATAATGGAGTGGTTGAGCGGAAGAACAGGTCTATTGTTGGGGATGTGAGAACCATGTTACATGATCAGGGACTACCAATTTTTCTTTGGGATGAGGCTTGCAACACTACAGTTTATCTGCAAAACAGGATTCCACATAGAGTCTTGGGGGATTAGACTCCCGAGGAGGCTTTCTCTGGGAAGAAGCCTGATGTTGAGCACTTTAGGATTTTTGGGTGCCTTACATATTCAAATGTCCCTTCTAAGAAGAGGAAAAATCTATAACCCATGACAGAGAAGGGGATCTTTGTTGGGTATAGTGAGACTTCAAAGGCTTTCTGCATATACATCCCTTCCTTAAGGAAGACATTTTTGAGAAGGGATGTGATATTTAAAGAGAATGGAGCCTTTAGGAAGTCATGAGGGACTAAGAGGGGTGAGTAGTCATCACCTCAGATTTAGGTGAGTCCACAATAGACTTCAGTGACATAGAGTTTAGGTACACCAGTTTCGGTGACGACTGGACCACAAGTTACAAGGCCATAGATGTTAGGATCACAGGTTACTGGTCCATAAGTTTTAGGATCGAGTTCTCTAGATTCTACTTCAGGTTCATAGTCTTCAAGTGATGGGTTTGAGTAGAGAGATTCCCCTCCACGGGAAACTACTTTAGAGAGGAGGAAGCCCAAGTGGTTTCAAGACACTTTGAGGGAGGCACAAGGTTCAATGAGGAGTCCCAGGCAGGTTGTGAGGGAGAGTAAACCTCCATAGAGGTTTTGTAGTTATCTTGCAATGGTGAGAAACCTCAGAGAGTCTGATCCTTCCACCTTTTATGAGGCATTTTATTGAGAGGTTTGGAGAGATTCCATGATGTAAGAGTACAATTCCATCATGAAGAGTGATGTTTGGGAGGTGGTTCCTAGACCTGAGGGGAAGTCAGTGGTGACTTCCAAGTGGTTGTACAAAATCAAGTATGATGTTGATGGAAAAATTGAGAAGTACAAGGCTCGATTCGTGGCTCGAGGATTCTCACAAGTAGAGGGAGTTGATTATGATGAGACCTTTTCTCAAGTAACTAGATATACCTCGATCATGGCAGTGATCTCCATTGCGGCAGAGATGGGTTGGAAAATCCATCAGATGGATGTGAAAACCACATTTTTGAATGGTCTCACTGAGGAGGAGGTTTATATTGAGCAACCACATGGATTTGAGGTGCATGGGAGTGATTCTCATGTATGCATACTGAAGAAGGCCTTGTATGGGTTGAAGCAAGCTCCTAGAACTTGGTACTCTAGGACAGACACACACTTGCAACATGTGGGTTTCGTGAAGAGTGAGGCAGATCCCAACTTGTACTTCATTGTGGTTGGAGGTGATCCTCTCATTCTTGTGCTATATGTGGATGATCTCTTTATTAAAGGGGTTGAGAGACTCATAGTTGGTTGCAAGGAGAGCCTTGCTTCATAATTCGAGATGAAATACATTGGATTGATGCACTACTTCTTGGGGTTGGAGGTTTGGTAGGAGGATGGACATATATTTCTGGGACAAGGTAGATATGCAGATGAGATTATGAGGAGATTCTAGATGGAGGATTGTAGACCCATGTCCACACCTATGACAACAAAATGGAAGAAGCTACATTCTTCTGAGACAGAGTTGGTTGATCCCACGTTGTATCGTCAGTTGATTGGTTGGATGATGTATCTGGTCAACACAAGACCAGATATTTGTTTTGTTGTTAACTCTCTAAGTCAGTTTATGGTGGAGCCTTGGAGAGTACATTGGATTGCATCAAAACATGTGCTCAGGTACCTTAAGGGTACAATGGATTTTGGCCTAAACTATGAGAGAGGGGATGGAGTTCGGTTGATTGGCTATTCAGATTAGGCAGGATGTGTCAGTGACAGGAAGAGTACCTCAGGGTGTTTCTTTGGATTGGACTCAACAGTGGTGTCTTGGTTTAGTCGGAAGCAAAATTCAGTGGCTTTGAGTTCTGTTGAGGCTGAGTACATGGAAGCCTGTCAGGATAGTTGTGAGGCCATTTGGCTTCGCAAGTTTCTAGTTGTATTATTTGGTGTGGAGATGAGACCCACGATGATCTACTGTAACTATCAGATTTGCATTAAACTCTTTGAGAATCCAATTTTCCATGACAGGTCTAAACACATTGAGATTAAATATCACTTCATTTGGGACCATGTTCAGAGAGGAGTAGTTGAGCTACAATATGTTTCCACCAATGAGCAGATGGTAGACATACTCACAAAAGCTTTAGGGAAAGGAAAGTTTGTGCCTTTCAGAGATAAGCTTGGGGTGGTGAGGAAAAATTCCCTCGACAAGAGGGAATGTTAAAATAATTAAACAAAAGTACCAAGGATAAGTGTTTCTCATCACCTAGGCGCCTAGGGGTGAGAAAGTGTCCAAAAGAGGTCTCTAGAAATTAATTTTATGAGAGATAAAATTAAATGTGACTTTAGGAATTTTGTGAGGGAAAATGAAAAGTCACGACTCTTTGGTTTCCTCCACTAAGTCTACTTAGAGACTAAGGTGCCCTCATTCATTCATTCCAAGAGTTTGAGAGAGCAAGAGATTGAGAGAGTCGAGATGGGAGAGAGACCACATGAGCATATTTTGGCACAAATTTCAAGGCAATTCATGAGCACATAAATTGAGGCAAAGTACAATGACAACAGTGAGATTGTATTGTATGGATTTTTGGGCACATAAATCGAGGATAAATTTTGGTACTATTTTCTATGTTGAGTTTATGCAAAAAAAATGAGATAAGTGTGTGTATTAATTACTGAAGGTGACTGATGTAAATATCTCTCATTTCTTTGAATAATAAAATCCTCCCATCTCTCACTAGTTTTCCCCTTTGTGGGTTTTTCCAGGGCCAGAATTTGTAGACCAAATCTCTATGTTGAATTTTCTATGTGTGTGATTTATTTATGGTTAAAGTGTTGTAGAAAACTTCTTGTGTTTCAGTTCTGAGCATTTAATTTCATGCTTACTAATTTGTGACAATAAATGTGCAATGTGGGTTGGGAATTTAACTATGTGTCTCAGTGAGACTTGAAACCGAGTTGGGGTCTGAAAATTTTACATCAAACATAATTCATCTTTGTAACAAGGAAAAAAGTCTCTATGTAGTATATGCCTTGTTGTTGAGAAAATCCTTTCGTGACCAAGTGAGATTTATGATGCTCAACATTCCCTTTAGAGGTAAATTTGGTCTTATAAACCCATGGAAATTTTACAATGTTCTTCCCTTGAGGTCGAGGAACTAAATCCCAAGTGTGATTCTTCAAAAGAGAGTTCATTTTAGCTTGCATAGATTGCTCCCATTCAGGTTGTCCTTGTGTGTCAACATAGGAAACATGATCACAAGTCTTAAGAACATGAGTTATCAAGGCAACATTGGCTTGTTGCTTCTAACTCCAAGTCCGTCGGCTTGAAAATACATCACCAATATTAGGTCCAACAACTACATTTGTTTTAGAAACCCACTGAGGGATACAAGGGGACAATGAATTGTTAAGTACTTCATAAGTCCAATTAGGAGAAGTGATTGTTTCCATTGGAATCGACTAAGAACCAGTCAACCTAGAAATCAACTCAGTAACATGGTTTGACTGTCCAGTCAGAATGTTGAAGAAGGGAACAAGTGATTGATTGTCAAAAAATTATGTCAAAGGGGCCATCCTGTGATAGACTATAGGAAGTATTCAACAACTTAATGCTTGAAGACTTCTCATCAAAAAACATATTTCTCCTGATAATGATCTTTCGTTTGACAAGGTAAAACAATCGATATGCTTTGGATTCTTCGTAGTATCCCATCATGATGCAAGCATGAATCTTTGCATCTGATTTATTCCTACAATCATCTAGAATATGAGCCCAAGAAATACATTTGAATACTATAGGTGACCGACTGGGGACTTCTTTCCACACCATCTCTCGACTAGAGTCATAGAACTGATAGCTCTATTTGGAATATTATTTAGGAGATAATTGGCACAATATACAAATTCAACTCAAAAACTATTTGGAAGGTATTTGGCTTGCAAAAGGCATCGAGCCATTTTGACCAAAGTCTGATTCTTTATTTTTTCTATGCCATTATGTTGAGTATGAGGAACAAACCTTTGCTAGGAAATACCAGATGAAGCAAAGTGTTCTTCAAATGGTTGATTCACATACTCTCTATCATTAGCAAATCTCAAACACTTGATAGGTCAACCGCATTGCTTTTCATCCAATACCCTAAATTCCTTGAACTTTCAAATATGTGACTCTTATTTTTCAAGAAATAGACCCAAGTAAATATAGAGAGATCATTGATAAAGGTAAAAATATACTTTGCACATGATAATTAAGGTTGATCGATACAATAAAGATCACTATGAATAAGTTCCAGTAGATTGAATTCTCACTACGCTTTTCCAGATTCGAAAGGTACCTGTTGATGCTTTCCCAACACACATTCTCTATAGACTCCATCAGGTGGAATAACTTTAGGAAGACCAAAAACCATATTTTGTGTGGTCATTGACTTTAGACTTCAAAACTTGAGATGTTCAAGTCATTCATGCCAAATTATTCTTCGCTTGTTGGTTTGGGAAATGAGGACAATTGGTCCAGGATCTGGTTGAGGTAGGTCACATACATTATACATTATTGATGCAGGAGTATCTTTCCAACTCGACATATGCGTTAACAAATCAACATGCCAGCACACATTTGGAGATAGGGAGAGGCACCGACCCTCTCGTTTTCAAAAATTTGAATTACAAAATTAAGTTAATTTATGTGTAAGGTCAATAAATGCCAAAGCCATGCCTTTGGACAGGTGTGGATGGGTTCATCGAAATAATCGACTGTAAGTAGGTCTATATCCATGTCAAGTCTGGATCTCTGTTCAATGTAATGAGTCATAGGGCTAAGGTATCTTAACATAAATGTTGATGGCACTAAGGCGCTGGAGAGGATAAGTTCATAGAGCTCTCTTTTGTAAAATAGAGAGATATTTTTGTATAGAGATGAGTTTTTTTATTAGATTAGGAGATCATGAGATAGAGATAGAGATCAGTAGAACAGAGTAGAGTAGAAGAAAGATGCAGGAAAGAACTACAATATTTTGTAATTTGTTTTCATGAATGAATAGAACAGACAAAATAGTCCTGAATCCCTGGACCGTGTTCATTTGATGTGTGAATGAATGAATGTTATATTCTGTGTATGTCATTTATTTCTTTTCATTCATGTGTGATTGTTCAAGAGTTGATCATATGAGTTCGTGACGAAACTGGATAATTTTCAATTGTTTCTCTTATGAAACTCGTATGCAAGGTGTGCATCTCAAATGCAAGGAGTGTGTCAATTGAGTCTCAGATTGACTTAGAGGAGTTCAGAGAGAACAAAGGAAACTTAGACCAGGTGCAAGGAGTGCACAACGTCAAGAAGCGACCAAGCGTCAAAGAACCAGAACAAAGGAACTCTAGGTGGGCGAGAAGAATTTATTTTCAAGAAATCCTTCGATCTGAGTTATGAAAATCCCGAGAACGCAAGGAGTGCATGGGAAGTTGGGATCCTTTAAAGATAAATCTCAGAAGGGATAACACTTTTCAGAAGTGTTGACGAGATCCAAGAGTTAGACTCGTAGGAGGAGAAAAGGTTCGAAACCTTTGAAGACTGATAAATCTTCTAAGTCGGAAGAAATCAAAAGCTCAGGAGGAGGAGCGACAGTGGTCATTGGATCATAGAGAAAAGGAACAACAACCATATGATATGTGTAAGGTGCACGAGCCTTAACGATTTGCATGCACAGGAGAGATAACATATCAAGGTTTGAGACTTGAGATTTTCAAAGCCCGAAGAGCCAGAAAGACGAAGTGAAATCTTAGTCATTCGATCATCTAAAGCAGACCTAAGCCGTTGAATTGTCCAAAGTGAACCTCAGGCGTCGAATCGACCAAGTAAATCTGAGTCGTCAGATATCATAATCTTAGGAGGAGACAAGATTGAAACTTGATATTCTGAAGCGCAAAGAGCCAGAGAGCCGAATCAAATATGGACCGTTAGATCCATAAGGGTACGTGTCGATGAGTCGTGAGATCTAGAGAAAGGAAAAGGTGAAAGGTTGAAAAATCCGAAGCCCGAATAGCCGAAGAGCCGAGAGATGTTGATATGCAAGGGGACACTTGTCAACAGATCGCGATCCCTGGGTAAAGTGTAGCGAGGTTTTAGTTGAGATTTGAGATTGTCGAATACTGAAGATACAAAGTAAATATAGACCGCTAGATCTAGAGGAGACGTGGCGTGAATCCGTGGACTCCGGGTAAAGTCCCAAAGTGATTCGTAGCCGTCGAATCTAAGAGATATGTGGCATAAATCCATGCACTCTGGTTAAATACCTAAAGTAATCCTCGATCATCAGATCAACAGGACACATGTCAGTGGATTATAGCGGTTGGATAAAATGTATTGGGAAGAAGGGTGAAGTTTAAGATTTGAGATCTTAGAAGTTCGAAGACCCGAAGGAGATTTAGACCATTGATTGAGAAGAGGGTGGTAGGACTGTTGATCCAAGTTGAAGGGTAAAACACCTGAAGTGAAGGCAGGACCATTGATTGGAGGACAAGTTTCCAAAGATCGTCAACTCTGGAAGATTGATGTATGAAGGAAAGCGAGGTTTGAGATTTCAAAAGTGAGAATTCTGGAATTGCGAAGGAGATCACAACCGTTGATTTAAGAGAGACATATATGGTTGGTATATTTGAAAGGTGCAGATATGAACCGTCAGGTTAGACAGTACCATCAAGATCGAGAGATCGATGGTCCTGTAACATTGTGGGGACAGAAAGTGCGCAAACATTAAAACATTGAGGGGGGGTCACAATCCATATCGTGGTTTCACCAAGAGGACACATGGAGGTTTGAGGAGAATTGCAGGTGAAAAAGAAGTTTGATCCCAAACCACTATTGGTCACGCCCACAATCACGTGGTCATGAGAGGCCATCGCCCAAGGTCATATCAAGAGGGAGCTTATCAGAAAAAGTGCTAATGCTCAGTACTTTGAGATTTCACAGAAAAGCGAAAGGGAAGGTTGTGAGTGCTATCAGACCTGCACCAAGGCGATGAAAGGGCCTTTGTTTAGATACAGAAGGAAACCATTAAGGTTCCATAGAGTCACTTGACTCAAGAATCGGAGATCCTAGACCGGGAGGTGACGCAACCCTTTGGGGAGAAGGGGGGGTCTGCATCAAGTGGTATCGGAGCTGATATTTTTTCTTGCAGACAACAGGAAAAGAAGCGAGGATGTGAAGAAGATAATATGATAATGTTGAATGATATTAGAAGCTAAATTTTGCCTGTAGACAGTAGGTGAGAAGGAGACAGAGTACTGATGCTCTGTGTGTGATTTCTAGCAAGGTGTGCAGTAAATGGTAGAAAGATAGATGAGCTGAAAACAGAGGTTGGAAAATGGCTACTGAAGGCCATATGGGTGGTCAGGGCAAGGAACACCAACAGAAAAACAAAGTTGAGATAGATAAATAGCTCACAAAAATAAGAGAAAAGATGGAGAGGATAACATTGAAGATGCAGTAGGATGCAAAGGTACACTGGACATATGAATGACCTTTGAAGAGGAAAGTAAAATGACATGTCCATAAGTTGATGTCCAGAAGGCAACAACAAATGTTGAAAAGGTGACTGAGGCGTGCTAAAGACCTCAGTGATACAGAGGAGGAAGTGGTTCACATCTGTGAGCTAGAAACTGGGAAGAATCCTAGTAATAATGAGGATAAGAGATCAGTGGATGATCTCAAAGACTGCCAGAAGGGAAACAATGAGCTATTAGATTGTTAAGTGGGCAATGATATGAGATTAGTAGAGGATTTCATAAACTGCCAAGAGAGAAAACATGGACTTTCAATTTTCCAGGAGGGCAATGGAAAGAGATTAGTGGGAGGTCTCATATACTGCCAGAGGAGTAGTAATGAAAGTTCATATTGTTAGGTGGGAAATGAGATGGGATCATTGGAGGCTCTCATAGACTGCCAAGAGAGAAGAAGAAAAAATCCCAAGTTTCTAGGTGGGCAAGGGAAGTGAGAGGAGACTATTTGAAAGTCTCATGAACTCAACTGAGAGTTCATATCAAGGAGAGCTGGTGGAGGTGGATCATAGGAGTATTTTGATCATTGGAGGAATTGAGATATTCCTACCAAGTAGCCTAGTTGGGGCTAGAGCATGTGTTTCAGGAGCAACAACAGAAGGATAGCCAACAAAGACTATCAAAGAGGAGAAAGAACAGACACTGATGTCTACCCGAGCAGAAAAAGAGGATAATTCAGATGAATTTCTCACTCAATGGGAGAAAGAGATGAAGATGTTGGAGGATTTGGTTGGACAATCCAAAACCAGAAGATGGATGCCAGAAGACAGTCATAGAATTGAAAGAGAAGAGAATTCAACATAATTGCTTAGAAATTTCAGTCGGGTAGTTGAACAGATGATGATTGTAGCACTGAAGCATGCAACAGAAGAGGGAGAAGAATTCTAGCCAGAGGAACAACTGATAGAATATGGAGATATGCCAGCACAAGAGGAGCTGACATAAACCAATATGTCATAGGAAGAAGATGAGCAACAATTCAGTAAGGAAACTACAGAATTGAAGTCTACAACAGAGTGGAAAACTAGTGCCACAAGAGGAAATGAAGACAACATGAGAGATCAAGTAGATATTCCCATTGATAAGTATGGAGAGGAGGAAGTGCACCAAAGAAGACTACATAAGAAGAGCCAACCATTGGAGCAGTTGGACAGGGTGATAGAAAAGATCATAAATATGATGTTGAGGTTAGTAGAGGAGACTATTAGCAAGGAGAAGCTGAGTAGAAGAGATCCTTCCATAGTAGCAGGGAAGCAACAAAAAAAACAACAAAAAAGTAGAGGAGCAAGTAGATAGCTCCAACTTAGAGTTTGGGATCTAGGTGGATTTCAACAGAGATGGAGAGTTCATGGGCATGGGCTCATGAATTTTTCACAACAGTGGAGTATGATGTAGGAGAATATTTTTGACTCAACAGATGCGTTAATAAATCAACATGTCATCACGCATTTGGAGATAGGGAGAGGCACCAACCCTCTCGTTTTCAAAAATTTGAATTATAAAATTAAGTTAATTTATGTGTAAGGTCGATAAATGCCAAAGCCATGCCTTTGGATAGGTTTGGATGGGTTCATTGAAATAATCGACTGTAAGCAGGGTTAGATCCATGTCAGGTCTAGATCTCTGTTCAATGTAATGAATCATAGGGTTAAGGTGTCTTAACAGAAATGTTGAYGGCACTAAGGCGGGGGAGAGGATAAGCCCATAGAGCCCTCTTTTATAAAAAAGAGAGATCTTTTTGTATAGAGATGAGTTTTGTTATTAGATTAGGAGATCATGAGATAGAGATAGAGATCAGTAGAACATAGTAGAGTAGAAGAAAGAGGCAGGAAATAACTGTAATATTATGTAACTTGTTTTCATGAATGAATATAACAGACATAATTGTCCAGAATCCTTGGAATATGTTCATTTAATTTGTGAATGAATGAATGTTATATTTTGTATATGTCATTTATTTCATTTCGTTCATGTGTGTTTGTTCAAGAGTTGATCGCATGAGTTCGTGACGAATCTGGATAAGTTTCAATTGTTTCTCTTCTGAAACTCGTATGTAAGGTGTGCATCTCTAACACAAGGAGTGTGTCGATTGAGTCTCAGATTGAATCAGAGGAGTTCAGAGAGAACAAAGGAAACTTGGACCAGGTGCAAGGAGTGAACAACGTCAATAAGTGACCAAGCGTCTAAGAACCAGAATAGAGGAAAGCTAGGTGGGCGAGAAGAATTTATTTTCAAGATATCCTTTGATCCGAGTTATCGAAATCCTAAGAATGCAAGGAGTGCGTGGGAAGTCAGAATCCTTTAAGGATCAACCTCAGAAGGGATAACAAATTTCAGAAGTGTTGACGAGATCCAAGAGTCAGACTCGTAGGAGTAGCAAAGATTCGAAACCTTTGAAGACTAATAAATCTTCTAAGTTGGAAGAAATAAAAAGATCAGGAGGAGGAGTGACAGTGGTCGTTGGATCATAGAGCAAAGGATCAACAACCGTCTGATTTGTGTAAGGTGCATGAGCCTTAACACTTCACACACATAGGAGAGAGAACCTATCAAGGTTAGAGACTTGAGATTTTTGAAGCCCGAAGAGCTGGAAAGCCAAAGTGAAATCTTAGTCGTTCGATCATCCGAAGCGGCCCTGAGCCGTCAGATCGTCTGAAGTGAACCTCAAGCATCAGACCGACCAAGTGAATCTAATTCATCAGATATCGTAAGCTCAAGAGGAGGTAAGATTGAAACTTGAGAATCTGAAGCACAAAGAGTTGAAGAGCCGAAGCAAATCTGGACTGTTAGATCTAGAAGGGTACATGTCGATAGGTCGTGAGATCCAAAGGAAGGCAAAGGTGAAAGGTTGAAACATATGAAGCCCAAATAGCTGAAGAGTCGAGATTTTTCGATCTGGAAGGGGACACTTGTCAATATATCTTGATCCCTGAGTAAAGTGTAGCGGGGTTTCAATTGAGATCTAAGATTGTCAAATCCCAAAGATCCGAAGTAAATCTGGACCGCCATATCTAGAGGAGACGTGGCATGAATTCGTGGACTCTGGGTAAAGTCCCAAAGTGATTCGTAACCATCGGATATAAGAGCGATGTGGCATAAATCCATGCACTCCAGGTAAAGACCTGAACTAATCCTTGACCATCAGATCAGCAGGACATGCGTCACTGGATTATAGCCTTCAGATAAAATGCATTGGGAAGAAGAGTGAAGTTTGACATTTGAGATCTCAGAAGTCCGAAGACCCAGAGGATATTTCGACCGTTGATCGAGAAGAGGGCCGTAGGACCATTGATCCAAGTTGAAGGGTCAAACACCCAAAGTGAAGGCAAGACCATTGACTGGAGGACAGGTGTCTGCAAATCGTCAACTCTGAAAGATTGATGTACGGAGGAAAGCGAGGTTTGAGATTTCAAAAGTCTGAAGTTTGAAATTGCGAAGGAAATTGCAATCGTTGATTTAAGAGGGATAGATTTGGTCCGTAGATTTGAAAGGCATAGATCTGAACCATCAGTTTAGACAGTATCATCAAGATCAAAAGATCGACGGTCCTATAACATTGCAGGGACAGGAAGTGCGTAGACTTTAAAACATTAAGGGCGGGCCGCAATCCATACCGTGGTTTCGCCAAGAGGACACGTGGAGGTTTGAGGAGAATTGCAGGGGGAAAAGCAGTTTGATCCCAAACCTCTATTATCCGTGCTTGCAATCGCGTGGTCATGAGAGGCCATTGCCCAAGGTCATATCAAGAGGGGGCTTATAAAAAAAAGCATTAACTCTCAGTACTATGAGATTTCATAGAAGAGCGAAAGGGAAGGTCACGGGTGTTATCAGACTTGCACCAAGGCACTGAAAGGGCATGTGTTTAGATACAAAAGGGAACCATTAAGGTTCTAGAGAGTCACTTGACTCAAGAATCAAAGATCCTAGATCGGGAGGTCACACATCCCTTTAGGGAGAAGGGGGTCTGCACCAATTCTATCCTTTTTTTAGAGAAAACCTTCGACAAAAATGAAACTATCATTATTTATATCCCAAACAAAGAATCGATATGGCTAAAACTCAACAATCTTACCAGTCTTTGTCAACTGGGAAACTGGAAAGATGTTTGCACTGATATTGGGTACATGATAGCCATCGACAATCTATCCATGTTGAAAAGTAACATCACCATGACCGACGATGTCAATGGAAAAATCATCAGCTACATAAATATTTTGATTGACAACTTTATCTAGGGAGGAGAATAGAAAAGGATCTTTAGCCATGTGATAATTACACCCAGAATCAACTACCCACTCATTCATCGAGGTGTGAGCAAGCAATGCTTGAGAGGTTCTGACTTGGAAGGTGAAATTATTGGTCAACCAACATACAACCAACACGTCTCCTTCAAGATTCTTAACCTTCGCTTCTAAATCATCATTATTCTTCCAGTAGTTTTTCTCCACATGTCTAGTCTTTCCACAGTACATACATGTTTTCTTCTTTTGATTCTTCTGGGTGGATGTCAGTTCATCAGTATGCACTTTAGTTTTTTGGTCGAGACATTCTTGTCTATGAATAGGAGCATCATCATCCTCTTTCCTTATAATTTAGTTTGCATTTATAATGCAGGAGCACCGCTCCCACTCAACAACACATCAACAACCAATGCAACAACGCATGAGGGATGGAGAAAATCCTGGGGAGAGAGAGGCACAACCCTCTCATTTTGTTTTAAAATTATCTCATTTAATTTAATTAAGTGATGGGGGGCTTGAGAAGCCAAATATCCATCGTATGGGTCAAGCTTGTATGTAAGTCACCTTAAATGGATAATAGGTAGATGAATCCAAATCCGATCTAGATGAGATGTAAATTAAATGTAATTTAATGTATTAGGTGAGGAAGGCTCAAGAAGCCCCTCTTTTTTATGAGGATTAATGTATTGAGGATGAGGATAAAAAAAAATCTCTAGATAGATAAAGAGAATTCAGAGATATTAGGAGGAGAGGAGAAGAGATGAGACTTTGTTGTAGTACAGTCTTGTAAACACTATAAACATTGTAAAAGGCATTTAGATTTAATAGAAAAACATATTTTCCTGCATATTTATCTCTTTGTGTATTATCTGTGTGATTGTCCCGAATTAATCTCAGTCGTAGATTGGTATTGTAGCATGGGTCGATGATTGTTAAGCCATTCGACCCTTCAACTACCCAAGAGATTTTGGTAGTTGTGTTGGAGCCCCGAAGCTTTGAAGCCCGAAGTAAATCCTAGTCATTGATCATAGGAGAATGAGAACCATTATATCCCTGAGCATTATGTTTGTGTGGGGAATTTGTTAAGAAATTTTTGGAAGAGAACCATTAGATCATAGGAGAACGAGAACCATTAGATATTGCTAGAATATTTTAGGTATTGGGAATGAATTCACATGAGCTCTTGACACACATAGGAGACATGCACACCATGCATATGATGTCAGCATGTCTCCAACTTTCATGGGTTGATAAAATACATAGACAAATTACTTATAATGTCCCCATGTCTCCCTCATATGTCGAGCTGTGTTTCTTAGAAAGAAGGTAGATTGTTCCAAAAGACCATGTGGAGGTTGATTATTCTTTTCGTTCAAGATACAAATGTTACATGGAGAGCCTCCMTGTGTATTTCTTGTCATGAGGTAAAAAACACATCATATACTATCTATATGAACATTAGGAAATATGTATAAATTTTACATAATGCATTGCAAAAAGATTACAAGGAAGCTCGCAGTTCCCTCCCTCTGGTCAAGATACAAATACCACATGGAGAGCCTCTATTTGTATTATGTGATATACTAATATATGGGCATCTAGACCCAGTGTTATTCTTCACATTATGTTCTTCAATCCTTTAATTATAGCCCTGACCTCATCCAAAGCATAGTGTTGTTGACCCATAGTATATCAATATGGAGCGTAAAATGAGATGATGAAGGAAATAAGTTATATCATTGATACAAGTGTGGCAAATAATCAAAAGTCTCACTTTGAGGTATCACCACTAATGTTGCTTGCTATTGAGTAGTAGCTAATCTTGTTGCAAAAGCAACTAGGGTATGCCATGGCCGAAGCAAAGTTGTTGGATTGGTCCTAGACTTTTTTTTTTCAAAAGAAAAATATCTCAAAATTATATTAAAATAATTTCATTTACAACGCAGATCCACACCAAAGGGAGGTCCATAACTTTCTGTTACGGCCAACAACAACCCTAAAAACAAGAGAAAACTAAGCTGAAATCCAGAAACTTTTCAAGTCACTTTAACCTTAAAATGAGCAGTTGAGAAGTGGAAGAGCAGTCATAACTCTAAAACACCTCTTTACAAATAAGACCCTACACAAACTCTTCTAAGTTTGGTCTTCAAAGATGTTTAGAAAGGAGTGAGAGCTTTCTTTTCCATTTTCCCAATGGAAAACTGATAGTCTACCTTTCGTTTCTTTTTGTGCCCTCTTTGACAGAAGATCAGCCTCCTTATTATGGTCCCTGTAGATATGTTGAAAGTTGATATCTCTGAAATTACTTGCCAGATCCAAAATTTTTAATTTCTAGCCTTCGATATTCACTGAGTTGAGATGGCCCTGCTAATTTATCCAATCGATGATCACTTTCGAGTCACCCAAAATTTTTATTTTATCCATCGACCAAAGCATAGCCAAAAGGAGGGTCGCCCACAAACCCAAGAGCTCCACCTTGGTGTTGGTACTAGCTCCGCAATTAAGAAACCATTTTGTAATTTTTGAAGAATGCGCCTTGAAAATACCCCCTACTCCACAACACTCACCATTTGCTAGAGCAGCTCCATCGAAGCAAGCAAGAGTGTAGCCTTCTTCCATAATAATGTCGCATACTCTATTTGGTAGAAACTTTGGTATTGTTGGCTTCCAAGTGAAGGCACTTGAAATTCTATGCACCATTGTTCGGTGGGAAGGAATGCAATCCTAAAAAAGGACCTTATTCCTCTCGATCCAGATATTCCAACAGGTGGTTGCTGCCAGGTTTGCTGGAGCCGAATTGTCTTTCAACCAATTCTTAAAACACTCGAAAACCAAGTTGGCTATCCACTGAAAATTATAATTATACAGAACAGATAAGTGATGCCACACCGACTTCGTGAAAGAACAATGAATCAGGAGATGGTCAATGTTTTCTGAATTGTTGTTTCATAGTTTGCATATCCCAGGACCATGCCATCCTTTCCTCTGCAAAGAATCCCAATTAAGAACTTTGTCCTTTCCTGCCAGCCAAACGAATAATTTAAGTTTGAGTTGTATCGACCATTTCCAAAGGAGTTTAAACCATGAATTGTCTATCTGTAAATCGAAAGACTTTAAAAGTGATAGATATAAATTCTTTGTTGTTACATGACTAGTCGAATCCCCACCAGCTCAGACCAGAGCATCGACTGAGTTATGCAGAGAGATGTCGGCATGTCTTAAAGCTGAAGTGAAGGAATCTCATTTGATTTTAAATTGACCAACCAATCCCAATGAATCGCTTCTGTGTCATCGGTCTGGGAAGACTGATATTTCTTCTATGACTCTTGCATGGGAAAGAGAGAAAAGTTGAAGGCTTGACAGGTGCGCTCGCAGGGGCTCAAAGAGGATGGAATGATTATCCATTCCACTAATCTTATCCTTTCCCAAAACAATTGAGTTCCCATCCCCAGAAAGCCAACGGATCCAATGCAAAATAACAAACAGGTTATTTAACCAACTGTTCCAAAAATAAGATGCCAACTGGTACTTATGGAATGGCTTCCGTAGCCAAGTAGCAATCGATGTGTTCCACAGGTATTTTTCAATCATAATTTTATTCCAGATGCCTCCATGGTTTAAAGCCCTCCAATACGTGTTTTCTATAAGTGTTGAGTTGAACAGAGGGAGGTTTTTGATCCCCCATCCTCCACAAGATTTTGGATGAGCCATAATGTCCCATCTACAGAGATGGAAGTGAAACTTTTCCTTTTGACTGCTCCACAGGAAGGCATAAGTTAAACTCTGAATTTTATTTAAAATTGAACTAGGGACCACTGCCAAGGACATCTAGAACACTGCAAGGATTTCCAGTAGAGCTTTGACCAATATAAGTCTACCACCGAGCGAAAGCCATTTGTTACACCATTGACTGATCTTTTTTTCGAATTTGGCCACCAGCCAGCTCCAGTCTGCATATTTTGAAGGTCCTGGCTTAAGGTAGTACCCAAGGTACTTGAATCCATTATTTGAATCTGTAAAGGTAAATGGTAAAAAATCTTTGAAGGATGCCATCTCTTCATCCTTTAGTCCCCAATAATGAACTATAGTTTTTTGAGTATTTATGCAAAGACCAAAAGTGCTACAGAATAGGGTGAGAAGGTCCACTATCAATTTCCATTCCCTTGGATCGGCCTTAGACAAGATGGGAACGTCATCGACAAACATTAGATGGACCACTGATAGAAGTTTTGCAATTTTAATACCTGAGATACTGTGGTCAGTATTGTTGTTAGATAGCATAATACTCAGCCCCTCCATAATCAAAATGAACAAATACAGGGACAAGGGGTAGTCCCTGACGAAGTCCCGACCAAACTTTGAAAAAATCCGTTGCTTCCCCATTAATCAAGACTACGAAGCTTGCACTTGTTACACAGGTCATTATCCAATCTATAAGCTTGACTCTGAAACCAATAGTAAGAAGAACTAACCTGAGGTACTCCCAATCCATGTTATCATAGGCTTTTTTCAGGTCCATCTTCAGTACCAGAGATTTCTGGTTTTTCTTTTTTATGCTATGGAGGATTTCATGGGCAGTCCCGATAGCATCTTGAATTCTCCTGCCTTCCAGAAAACCCAGTTGATCTAAGGAGAGACACTTCGCCATAAAGGGTTTTATCCTAGTTGCCAGGATTTTGGAAATAATCTTATAAATTAGATTACATAGGGAAATGGGACGGTAATCATCAAAGGAGGTTGGTTTGTTGGTTTTCGGGATGAGAGTCAGAAAGGTTGCATTTATTCCACCACTAATATGACCTTTTAATCTTGAGTCCTCCACCATTTCCAAGAGATCCTTCCCCACAAGATCGAAAAAGAAGAGGAAGAATTCTGAGGTCCATCCATCAGGGCCTGGGCTTCTTTCTTTTTTGCACAATTCGAGAACTGATTTTAATTCTTTCAAGGAAACCGGGCTATACAGTAATTTTGCTTCCTCTTCATTTACCATTTTGGGGTACAGAATGGAAACCCTGACCACAACATTTATATTGATTCTCTCTCTTTCTTTATAGAACTGTTTAAAATGATTTACTACCTCCTCCTTGATCGCCTTCTGGTCATATAGCATTCCTCCACTCTCACTTTGAATATCAAAAACATGTTTCCTATTTCTATTGGAACTAGCAACCTTATGAAAAAATTTAGAATTGGAGTCACCGCTTTGGATCCAAGTCATTCTACTTCTTAGTCACTAGAGATCCTCAGTCCTACGGAGAATGGAGTTTCTAAAAGTTTCTAGCGCACCCAGCCTACGCTCTTCCTCCACAGTTAAAGGAGTCCAAACATTTATATATAAAATATGTGCTATATTAGTTTCTATCTTTTCTAAAAATAATAGCTCAGACTGCTTGAAGTCTTTTATCCATCTTTTCGTTTGGAGTTTTAATTCTTTTAGCTTTTTCAATAATCTAACCTGCTTGTTGTCTTCCTCTTGGAACCTGGGGTCATTCCAGGCTGAATGAACCAGATTCACATAATCGGGATGATTTAGCCAGTGCGCATTGAATTTAAAAGGGAAGGCCTTATACACCGGAGCCTACTCCAATTGAATGAGCATAGGGGCGCGATATGATACGAATGAGTATTCCACCCACAACCTAAACATGCCAGCTTTCAAAAGACTTTCTGCAACAAAAGATCTATCCAACCTTCTGGCTATAGAATCAAGTCTAGATCGCCCGTTTCGCCAGGTTGGGACTATCTTGGGGGGTTTTATGTCAATCAGTTTTTTGGAACTGAAAAGATCTTTGTAGAACTCCTCTGTCGGACCTGACAAGTAGGAGTCCCCCCAATGTTCATCAGAAGATAAAATGAAGTTCATATCTCCTACCATAACAAGGTTTGGAACAGAAAGAATACCACTATTGACTACAGTACTCTAGAAGTGTTTGCGATCCTTACATGGACCATAGACATTTAAGAAGGACTATTCCTTTTTTGAAGAGATACAAAAACCTATTAGAAGGATTCCACCCACCGTTAGAACGAGGTTTAAATCCAAAGAGTTTGGGTCCCAAGAGACTAATAAACCACCTGATTTCCCATTGCAATTAACTATCGTCGCTGCCCAGGAGGGGTGGATTCGAAGTAAAAAATCTCTTGCTTTATTTTCATCAGCAAGTGTCTCTTGTAAGAATACAATATTCGGGCGAGTATGGTCCAACAATTTCTGAACCAAGGCAGCTTTGAGGGTGCCTCCGATCCCTCAGATGTTCAAGGAGAGAAATAACATCACTTAGCCCTCGCTAGGGCCTTCATTGCTCTAAGGGCCCCCGAATCTGGGGAGGTTGGGACACAATCAATGTTTTGTAAACTTAAATCCACCTCTTTCTTTCGAGAGCTTCGTGTTTTGACTGGGGAGAGTTCCAAACCAATGCCTCTAGACCAAGCAAAGGCTTTTCCTCCTTTGACCGGAGCACAAGAGGAAGAAGAACCCGGATATACTTTGGGGTCGAAGGCGTCCCTGCCGAAAATCATAGGAAGTGGAAATGAGTCGAAAGGGGCTGTAAGGGATGGCAAAAGGGATTCGAGTGCTGCCAAAAGACTGGAATCGCCTACTTCTGCCTCTCTAAAGCCTGGTAGAGGTGGAGGTTCCCTTTCCGAGTCTTCCAAGGACTGCTCATTTGGTCTGGAAGGGATGGCTTGAGGGAGAAGACGGGTAGGGTTAAATAGAAGGGAAGGGGAGGGGACCAAGGGGATAGCAAGCGATAAAGTAGAAGAGGGTAAACAGGGGGAAGAAATGACAACGAGAAGGTGATTAGGGTAGACAGGAAAGGAGGGCCCATCATCTGACTTTGGTAAAGGGTCCTTTGTCTTTGGTGAGGAAAATAACCAGGCCGAGTTATTCAAGGCCTCTTTCTCTTCAAAGGATAATGAGTAGTACAAGAGGGGACAAAGATCCTTTAACTTACCAGTGAGGGAGGCCCCAAAATCAATTTGTGGGGAGGAAGACTCTTCCGAAGAAACATCAAGAAAGTGCAGCGAAGCATCTGCATCTACATAGGCTGGCGGGCTTCTCTGAAGTTCTAAATCTTCTGAAAGGTCCTCCACCTTCTTTCCCTTGCAGTCTCGACGAAGGTGTCCAGTACAGCGACAAAGGTTGCATCGGAAGGGAAACCCAAGATAGTCAAGAGACTGAGCAAACTTATGCCCTCTCCACTCGATCACTAAGGTTTCAGGTAAACCATTGCTAATGTCCATCTCCACAAGAACTTTGCCAATCTTCCTCACTGGCCCACAATGATGCTTGGGATCAACAACAATGAACTTCCCCAAAGTGTTTCCGATGGCCCGGAGAGCTCCTTCATTCCACAGAAACAAAGGGAGGCCCGGAAGTAGAACCCAGATATGCCTATACTAAAAGTAATTTGTATCCGGGGTGAAGGCAATCCTCCATCGCTTGAGCATGAGACTACTTCCTCCAAACACCCACAGCTTGCTAAGAAGAAGGGAGGAATCCTCCGGGGAGTGGCATACAAAGCCCATCCATCCTTTGGAAAGATAGATGATCTCCAGGGAATAACCGAGAAAAGGTTGCCACTGTCTCTGTATCCAACCCTCAAGAGAGTCCTTACTGAGTGAGTTGTAAAAAATCCTTCCCACCAGAGCACACAGCGCCATTTTGACAGTATCCTCTAAGCCTATATCACTACCCAACACCATGTGCTTGGGTTTTTTGTTTGGTTTCCACGCCTTTCGATTGAAACCAGCCAACAATGAAGTCTCTAAAGGTTCTCTCAGACTTTGCTGAGAGGAGGGATTCGGTTGGGAGTTAAAAGGCATAGAAAAAGGCTGCTGGCCCGACAAAGGAGGGACTGAAGGAGAAGAGGCAGGCTTTGTTGTCACGGGAAAAGGCAGAGAGTGAGTATTCTGACTACTGGGAAAGACAGTATTGATGAAATCCTTTTTTGAAGGTAGGCCCTCTGGCCCACCCTTGAGATGGTCCACTTTGTCATACAGTCCCACCAACCTCCAAGTTTCCTCGTCAACAGGACTCATTAGAGTCTTAACCGTATTCTCCAAAGCTGATCTAGAGGGACTGTCCATTGGCCCACCAAATAAATAGCAAACCTGTCTCCACATAAACTGACACTCGCTCTGATCCAAAGGAAGAGCAGTGGGGTTTGTCGCAAGTAACGAACCAACTCTACTGAGGAGACCACAAACAAAGGTCGAGTTCAAAGCTCTCGGGATCAGTGATCTACTAAAGGAGAAACGAAAGTTCAAAGGAAGAGTCACGAGAACAACTCTAACAGAAAGCCAACCGAGGTAGAGCAAGGAAGCTAACGCATAGAACGAAGAACCCAAGCATAGAACGAAGAGCTTTTGACTGGCACTAAAGGAACAAAAACTAGCTCGGAGACTCGCTTAGAAACGACAAAAAACAGCTCTGAAAACAGGCTGAGAACAGAGGAGAGACAACAAACTACAGGTCACTGACTACAGGATAGTCAAGGCCAGAAGAAACAAGGAAAACGGATGAGCCAGTCACTGGAAATAGCCTGCAAGAAAGCTATGTCTGGTTCAAAAAATCCCACCTCATTTTTACTCGGATCCCCATCTTCAACAGTGAGAGCAACTCGGATTGGGGTCCTAGACTTGAAATGACTAGAAAATCAAAATACCAGTTGAGGTGCAAAATCTCATATTTAATGTAATGCGGTGCTATCTATATCCTCAAAAGAAACAAAGTGGCATTTTAACAAACTTTTCTGTGTTATTCTGTTGACTGCAACCTACCAAATTTCTGGTACAAACTAATAAATGGATAAGTTTTAAGAGTTTTAAAGTTATTTTGTGCTTAGCATATTTAAAATTATTTCAAACTACTATATCAACGTATAAGG
>JZKD02S1963873.1:526697-550689 GCA_000966675.3 Picea glauca
ATATATATATATATATATATATATATATATATATATATATATATATCACATTCATATTGATATATATAATTAAAAATCACTTTTACTTGTTAACGATCATTCATATTGATATATATATAAAAGAAAATCACTTTTATTTTCAAAAAAATAACAACCAATCCAAAATATTATGTATAGATTTGACTCTTTAAGTATAGGGAGGTATCCTTTCTAGATTTAAATTTGTAACATCTTAAGAGTAAACACATATTTTTTACTATTAAGCTAACTCAAACTATATCAAAATATAATGATAAATTATATAATTTAATTAGTGATTAA
This sequence comes from Picea glauca, assembly GCA_000966675.3. Taxonomy (NCBI): domain Eukaryota; kingdom Viridiplantae; phylum Streptophyta; class Pinopsida; order Pinales; family Pinaceae; genus Picea; species Picea glauca. Next base: position 527,019 of record JZKD02S1963873.1, read on the forward strand.
ATTATTAAATATAATATTTGTTAAAAAATAAATAACTTAAAATTGTTCAATTTTTTACCTTTATATAAAAAGGGTGGTTTTATATAAAAAATGTGATTTTAAGTTATTCGATCAATTAATATTATATTGAAGTGAGTTTTTGATTCCATTAACTTATCACTATTATGGAAAAACTAGACAAGTGTGTGGTCAAAGTTTTTCATGACAATGGAAGAAAAAACAACCTTAAGGAGTCCTTTGCTCACAACTCTAATGGAAGAAAAATGGCTAAGCAAAGGGAGCCTGCTGATCATTAATTAAGTTCATGATGAAATGACAATGTTTTTAGACCTCAAGGAAGCAAAAATTGTAAGCACATGCCAAGTTGTTTTTGGTTAAAATCTTCAGGTTGGAAATGGTGTTTCATGGAGAGGAGACTACATGGAACAATTCAAACAAGAATTATAAATAAGAGAGAAAGAATTATAAATAAGAGAGTCAAAGAAGAAACTATTTTAAAGAAAGTTGATAAAGTCTTAAGTTTTTACAAACACTATCATTCTACTAGGAATTTGAAGAACTTTTAGGAGATGTGGCATCCATTTTTAAAATTTTTAAAATTAAAGTTTCAAACCAAACTATTGTGGTCCATCCAAACTATTTTAAAGAAACTTGATAATGAAATATGGTACTATCATGAGAGAAAAATTCCCTACTTCAATTTCACACCCAAAGTAAAAGTCTTGTTATATATAAGAAGCTTTGCAGTGTAAGATAACTCATATTTTCCTACTTCAATTTTGTACTCAAAATAACACCCTCCACACAAGAAGACACATATATATTTTGATAACATAGAGCACAAAAACCTTGTACCTTAAGCTTCCACAACGATTAAAGATCCACTCCCTTAATATTAGGCCTTAGTAACAATAGCAACACAACATTATTTCAAGGCTTCCATAACATTTTTATTTATTAAAAAATATCAAAGTCCTTGCAAAATGAGCTGAATCACTAGAATGGTTACCATTTTCAATACCTACTGAAAATCATTATTTCAAAGATCACACATAATTCTTCCTTTTGATAATAAATTCATTTTCAACAATGCATATCTAGAAAAACTTTATTATATAAACAATGTAAATATGACAATGATATTGTAAATACAATTTTTCACTTTCTAACATTCTTCCTATACTAGATGAAAAGCTAAAATGATTTGCAATAAATCCTTTCCTCCTTCCTATATTAAAAGAAAAGCTAAAATGATTTGCAATAACCTCTTTCCTGTATATCTATCTGCACTCCCTCATGAAGTCATCTTCAAGAAACCCACGTCTAGTAAAAGCAGGAACTCTTATAAACCCAAGCACTTTTATCCCTTGGAAATGTAAGAAGTGAAGGCCAGCTTTATCATTTTGGAAGAGGAGAAACCAGTACCTCACCTACATAAATATACAATGTGAAAATTCTTTTAACTTGGTACAGAATTCTTGTTTAGTGTGATAGAAGCACATTCCAAAACCTTTGCTCTTGCAGAATCAATGACCTGTTCCGGTAACCCACTGCGAAAACTCAGCGATCAGGCTGCGAAACCTCAGCGATGCGGAAATCACATTTCTGATCTTAGGAAGCCTTCGCCTTACCCGGATCTTCATCACCCAAAAAGAAAACCTGGAGACGTGGGGTCCTTTCTTTTACAGGTGTATCTCTAGTCTGAAGAAGAAAACCGCGAAGACGGTCATTCCTGTGTATTATTGTGCAGCTGATAGTTCTCTGTTCGAATCCCGAGGCCGATATCTGTGCCTGCCAGATTGCAGACGAACCCTACCTTGCCTGGGTGTTGGAGGCGGGTGATAGAAGGTTTGAGAGACTTTGAAAAAAAATGCAGGAGCCCTTTTAACGTATGAGAGAGACCTCGGAAAAAGCGAGGATCACTTCGAACAAGCCCACGGACAAGTCCGTGCTGTCCGTAGGTATATATAAATTCGGTGGAGATTTAAATAATATTATCATATATTTTTAATATAAAAATATTTAATAATTTAATATAATAAAATTTAAAGATGTTGTTATTTAGTTAATTATATAATTAAAACTGTCATTATGGGTTTACATAATCATATTCATTATACTAAATACTTAATAAAATTGACAAATTATGATATTCATTAATTTAAAATTTATTATAATTAATACTTAATAAAATTGACAAATTATGATATTCATTAATTTAAAATTTATTATAATTAGATAGGTAATATGATGCAATACAATCATCCTTTATAATGTTTAGGAAGTATGATGTAATACAATTATCTCCTTAGATTTAATTAATGTATTTAGAAGCTATCATGTTATAATAATATCAAAATTATTATGTTATTGGAATGGAATAATGATTAATTTAAGAACGACGAGATTAATGCTTACTTGATTTGTGTTGTCATACAATCTTTATGAGGATTTTCAAGTGTGAATGATAATTGCAGGGGATCTTGTTCCTACAGTTTTCTAAAAGAGTGAATATTATATTGCCTTGGTTGTGGTAGTAGATTATAAGTTATCACAACAAATTTGAACACTCCATTCCAATGTTAATGAATGAACGATTATGGATTTTTTGTCTAGGTTTGTAGAAGTATGAAATCTCTCCATTGACATGATGTAGAAGATGGTGTTGTAACATTTTTTTATTCTGGAAAAAAAAGCGTAAACTTTATTCCAACATAGGAAAAAAAATTAGAATTTTTAGAATAAATGTCACCATGTATCTAGTTAAAGAGCAAGTGGAAGGCCTCACATGGGCCTCCCCTCAACAAAATGACTTGCATCAACCGACTAAGGCTTCATTACAAGTTCTATGTCAACACAAAAAAAGTATCTGAAAAATCCAAACTCAACATATATCACTGAGAGATAACCAAATTGAAAAGCCCTCGGGTGAGGACTCCTTGATCTACTACAAATAGAATTAAAAAATCTACCATCTGTATAAGAGAGGCACATAGTCTTATCAAAAAGGAAAAACTCAGATCAAAAGGAAAGCATGTCGAGACTATATCAGCCGAAATCGAGACCGAATATCACAAAAGAGTAGGAAATTGTAAAGTTAATGTTGGACCACATGTCTAGCCTCATCAATGAAAGGACTATCAGGCACCTCAAGCATAGAACCATCCTTGACTTCTGTAATCAACCATGACCCAAAATCCAACCACATGCCTTCCTTAGAGAGACCATTTGCTTCCTTGTTGCGTTCCTTGTATACATGCCAATTAGAAAAAGAATCCAAAGTAGCTATAATTCTAAATATCTCATATAACAAAGGAGACAAAAGAATGTTGTGGCATCGTTGAGTCTTTCTAATCCAATTTATGACAAGCATGGAATCACTAAAACTCTGAAGGTCACCTACTTCTTTTTCCCTTGCAAACAATAATAATAATTTGAGAGCCATGAGTTCAACATAGTTGTTTGTCTCGAGCCCAGCCCCATTTTGAGAGTGAAGAAAAGATTTGGGTTCAAATGTAAAAACACACCCCTTCTGCTAATTGAATTATTGTTTTGAGATGCACCATCAAAGAAAGCCCAAGGCCTGGTGAAGTCAATTTGTTCCTCTTGGAAAGATCTGATGTTACTAGCTTCTTTATATCTTGTGGAAAATGAGATAAAATACTCAATCCTTGAGCTGCTATGAGCTTCGGAAAAGTAGTTTTATCATTAAAAACCGTCGTGTTTCTGGCTAGCCACACTCCCCAAACTAAAATTGGTGGAAAATATTTTATGCTTTTATTTATGGAATGTGCAGTCCAAGCCCTCCAAGCCTCTTCAACCGGATGAACCTACCAAATGCATTGGAAATCAAGGGTGCGAGATAATTTTGACCATACCTGCTTGGCAAAGGGATGATCAATAAAAATGTGTCCACCAAACTCCTCATCAGCTTTACAAAGGGCACACCATCCTGGTCTTCTATCTTTCGACACTTCATTATGTCCCAAGTGGGAATTTTGTTCTTTATCACACACCACATAAAGATGTGAGCCTTCAGGGGGGGGGTTTATTTTCCATAAACCTTTCCACCACCAAGCAGGCTCTCCTTGGAGGAGTTCTATATTAAGTTGTGAATATCCTAATTTTGGAGTGTAGATCTGAAAGGGGGAATTTTTCCATACCAACTCATCTTCCCTTTATGTTATTCTTATATGAGCTCTCTTTAAGTCCCTTGTGAAGGTGGCCCAAACTTCATAGAAACCTTCTCCAATACCAACATGATCAACCTCTTTCCATCCCTATGACAAGATAGAAGAGAGAAATTGATCAACAACTTGGCTGAGATAGAAATAACCATTTATGTTGAGTTTCCTAATCAACTCATCTAGAAGGATATGGGAATTTCCACTTCCAGGCCATGTGTCTACACCTACCCAAACCTTGTTTCCTTTCCCTACCCTCCAGGCTAGGCCCTCTCCAATAACCAGGAATGAATTTAACAGGGATTTCCAAATGATTGAACAATTCAATCTTCCCTTGACCAGGTTCCTAATCCAGTCTTCGATAGTCTCCGGATGAATGTACTTCTTACAAACCACCTTAGTCCACAATTTTTCTGTATTGATCAATTGTCAGCTCAACTTGGCAGCTTATAATGCCTTAGAGAAGAAGAAAATTTTCTTTAAACCCCATCCTCCAAGCATTTTTAGAGCTACCAACACTTCCCATTTTACCCATGGAAAGACATAGTGATCCTTTGATCCTTCCCACATAAATTTGAAGCAAATATTTCTGACCTTTTCTAGAATCCCTTTTGGTATCCAAGCCAAAGACATCCAATAAACAGGGATAACTTCTAAAACGGATTTTACCAACACCAGTCTTCCTTCCCTAGAAATCCATCGAAAGCTCCATCCTTTTATCCTTCTTTCCATCTTTGCTAATAACCAACTCCAATCTTCTTTCCTATATTTATTCGTCTTTAGCTAAAATCCTAAATATTTTAAGCCTTCATCCAATTCCTTTTGCTCAAAAGGAAACCACTCTATGTATTACTACTTCTCTTCCTCCTCCATGTTATGAACAATGAGAGTGGATTTTCTCCCATTTATTTGCATTCTCATGGCTCTTTCAAATAACTCCAGGATGCTCTTTAACTTTTCTGCATCCCTTCTCTTCCCATTACATAAAATCAACACATCATCGACAAAGAGGAGGTGTGTGACTCTAAGATTGGGTATTATAGCAATACCTTGGAATTCCCCATGTGATTTCGCCTCTTGTATGGACCTGCTTAGACCTTCCACAACCAACAAGAAGAGGAGTGGAGACATCAGGCACCCATGCCTTAGACCTCTTTCTGCATGGAAGAAAGGTGAAGTTGATCCATTTATTAGAACTGCAAAAGAAACCGTTGTTAGACAACACATCACCCAATTTATGAAAGGGAATTCAAACCCCAAATGAGTTAGGATCATTCTAATCTACAACCAACTAACTCTATCATAAGCCTTTGAGAGATCAATCTTTATGATTTCTCCTTTGGATTTTCTGAGTTTACACTATGCATAACCTCCTAAACCACCCCTATGGCTTCATGGATTTGCCTCCCTTACATAAAACCAAATTGATCTTTTGAGATCTTTTCTGAGAGAATAAATTTGATCTATCTTGCTATAATTTTTGACACCACATTGTAGATGCGATTACAAAGTGAAATTGGTCGGAAGTCTTCTAGAGAGGTTGGCTCATCTTTTCTTGGGATGGGGGTGATAAAGGTGGTGTTTAATGAAGCATGTAAATGGCCTTATGTTCAGGTTTCTTCAACCATTCTCAGTATGTATATGATATAGATGGATATTGGTGGCCACCCACCTTCTCCAACTGTCTCAAAACAATTTTCTGACAATTTTGACAATTTACTATTTTTAGCAGTTTTAACTTCCGGGGCCATTTTGAGGGCTTAAATGAAGGTTTTTATGGATCAAGCTCCTCAATGATAGTTAAAGGCATGATTGAGCCCCCGAAATGAATCTCCTTGATGATACCTTTCCAACGGGCTATGACACGCCTAAAACAGAGATCGTATGCAAAAGTTACGACCCCGAGAAGTTGATGTACTAACTTACCCAAACAGGGCCCACATGACTTTTGGCGCTTCATCTCCTAGGGTGAGGTTTTTGAATGTCTAGGGTTTTTGGAATTCTTGATTATTGTAAAAATACCTTCAGAGCCTCATTGTAATCTGCTTCTTGCGAATGCACGCTGTCGTCACATCTCTTCTCAGAGATAAGCTACCACCATTCCAGCAAGCTTGTTTCTGCTGCATTTTACAGTTTCAACTTATTTCGTTATTGAATAGAAAACCAGTTTTACTGTATCTCTTTTATTTTGTGTTAAGAACCTGTTAATAATCTGTATTCATTTCGTTTTGCTCATAAAATCCGGATCAGTGGTATTAGAGCGATCTTCTCCTTGTCGTCTTAATGCATGTCCCCAACGGGGTCGGAGTACAAAGAGTTGGGTCTTGAGATTGTTTCTCTTGAGTACATAAGCTCTCGCATGCCCAAGCGACCTCCCATGCCAGGAGAAAATAAAGATGATGGGACATGAGATCCTTTCAAACTGTTGATTGAGGAAGCCCTCATGCAATAGAGGAACGAGATGATGGATAGTTTCACACAAATCCTTCGGCGGCTACCAACAGGCGACACATCTTCTTCGAACGGAGGCACCACCCCCTTCAAGGTAAAAATAAACTTTGATATTCCTATATTTGAAGGTCATATAGACGCAGATGTTGTAGACAAGTGGTTGAATCTACTAGAAGGGTATTTTTTTTTCCATAACTTTTTGAATAGAGAAAAGATTACTTTTGCGCTCCTCAAAGCCATTCCCCATGTCAAAGATTGGTGGGAAACTTTCTATGAGCAAAAGGAAACAGAGGAAACCTCATTATTTTCAGTCATGACCACCTGGGAATCCTTCAGGGATGCTATTAAGGAACAATACTACCCTGTCGGAAGTTATGACGACCTATATACCAAATGGACCACACTGCGGCAAGAAAGACACCAAGCAGTGCCAGATTCACAAATATCTTCCATACCTTGCACACCAAGTTGGGTATCAAAGATTCAGAGAGACATCTGGTGCTCAAGTATCGTGGTGCTCTGCATAGATACATCCATACCGAAATGGAATTTCTAGACATCTCATCCTTGGGCGCGACCTACCAATATGCCGTCAAAATCGAGTAGAAGCTTAAACAAAATACATGACAATTTGGGCTTGGGAACCCCTCACAACAAAATCCAGGAAAAGGTGGTCCCAACCCACCGAACAAAGGACAAAGAAAAGATGGACAATATCAGGACAACCAGTCCAAGCCGCAAGTAAAGAAGGACATCAGAAAGACAAAGAAAGATACCAGGAAGTGGTGCGACTTCCATAAGAGCCCTTGGCATAACACTGCTGATTGTCGCTCAAAGTAGTTGCTGGTGGCCGAAGTGAAAGCCTCTAAATCAGATGCAGATTCTAACTCTGAGCCAGAACCAGAAAGGGGAAGACGGATCATTGACACGGAACCTAGTTCCACCGTTGCTACCACCAAGCTCCAACATGGTGAACCAGATGAGCCAGAAGAAGGAGAGCCCCTCTTCCATTCACAGATGTGGGTAAAAGGCACCCCACTGCACTTCATCATTGATAGAGGTGGCCAGAAGAACCTCATCTCAACAAAGGTTGTCAAGTGGCTGGCCCTGCCAACAACGCCGCACCCATAACCCTACACCATTGGATGGCTCTGCCAAGGAAGCGATCTTTACGTCAGCCAATAGTGTCGACTGTCGTACGACATCAAGCCCTTCAAAGATGCAATATTGTGTGATGTTGCTCCTCTTGAAGTTTGCGATGTTCTTTTGGGCCAACCTTATTTATAGAAACGTCATGTTGTATATGAGTCTAGGCCTCGTAGTGTTATTATTACTTTGAACAGGAAATTGTACAGGATACCTAAAGCAGTCCCACCTAGTGCTATTTCCTTGATCTCTGCTAAGAAATGCAGGAAGGTCATCTCTCAGACGGGGAAGTTTGTCTTCTTCATGATTCGCTCTCAGAATAAGTGAAAGATCACAGCCACATCCAGGGTCTCTGTGGCCGACCTCTCCACAAAACAGAAGCAAGTAGATAAGGTCATGTAAGAATACTCATATATCTTCTCCTCACCTACAGGGGTACCTCTACACTGCCAAGTCAAGCACCCCATTGATCTGACCCCTGACGCACCGCTACCCAATGGGCCAGTCTATCGAGATCAAGCGATAGATCCAATAACTGCTCCACAAGGGGCACATCCGCCCCAGCTCATCACCTTGCGGGAGACCAATCGTGCTGGTACAGAAGAAAGATGGAACCTGGCGACTCTGTATTGATTACCAGGATCTGAATAAAATCACAGTCAGAAACCGGTACCCGATTCCCCGAATCAATGACCTGCTTGATCAACTCACGTGGGCCAAATACTTTAGTAAGATTGATCTGAAGTCTGGCTACCACCAGGTCTCGATAGAACAGACAAATGTATGGAAGACCACCTTCAAGTCAAAGGAAGGCCTTTTTGAATGGTTGGTCATGCCCTTTGTTTTGACAAATGCTCCAGCCACTTTCATGAGGATGATGGATGATATCCTGCGACCATTCAACAATAATTTTGTAGTGGTGTATCTAGATGACATTCTAATTTACAACAAGACTTGGGCCGAACACTTGCAGCATATTCAGTAGGTTATGCACACCCTGTGGTAGCACAAGATATACGCCAACTTGGAAAAATGCTCCTTCGGCATGGACAGGGTCCGTTACCTAGGATACATCATTGATCAACATGGCGTACATGTGGATCCAACCAAGATCCAAGTCATCTGTGATTGGCCAGCCCCAACAACACTCACTGAGCTTCGAATCTTCTTGGGCCTTGCCAATTTCTACCGCAAGTTTGTGTTGGGTTTCTCCCATATTGCATGGGCCCTCAGCCAAATAAACAGGGGTGGTGGTAAGGATAAATTTGCATGGGGCTGGTCCCAACAAAAAGCGTTCGACGATTTGAAGCAGTGCTTGTGCTCAGCCCCAGTACTTTCACTACCAGACCTGTAGCATCCCTTTGAGATCGAGACAGATGCTTTAGACTATGATATGGGCATTGTTCTCACTCAACACAACCACCCCATAGCCTATCATAGTGAGACACTATCAGATACTATCCGTAAGTACCCTACTTATGACAAAGAAATGTAATCCATTTTGCAAGCATGCTGCCAGTGGAGACATTACATTCTTGGGAAGGAGACAGTCATCCACACTGATCATAAGCCACTGTAGTTCATGCAGACACAGGGAGAATTGCAGAAAGACCACCATCAAAAGTGGTCCACATACTTGCAGCAATTCCACCTCAACATCAAGTATAAAACATGAAGCACCAATTGCGTTGCTGATTTCCTCAACAGACCGCCAGTCACGACACTCACCACGGTGCTAGACTCTTGTGGCCATGAGACATCTGGATGGCCCCAACTCTTTGAGATAGACCCTGACTTCACCACCACCTACCAAATGTTGGGTGCAAACGCAGTTGTCGATAATTTCCATCTTGAGGATGGGTTGTTGTGTCGTCTAGGCCATATTTGTGTTCCATCAAGTGAGCGAGTGAATCTGATCTGGGAATCCCACTACAGTTGAGTGGCAGGACAATTTGGCATCGAAAAGACAGTGGCGATGCTACAGAAACATTTCTACTGGCCGAAACTTCGATATGAGGTCAGCAAGTATATCAAGTTCTGCACTGCCTGTGCTATTGCCAAACCGAATAGTAAGAAATAGGGCCTATACACCCCTCTTCCTACTCTTGACAGGCCATGGGAATCCATCTCAATGGACTACATGTCGGGCTTCCCATCCACCAAGTGGGGAAATGACTGTTTTTTTGTGGTTGTTGATCGCTTTTCTAAGATGGCGATTTTGATTGCCTGCAAGAACAACATCACAGCAGAGGCCACTGCCAAGCTCTTCTTTGAACGAGTCTAGGTACATTTTGGAATCCCACAAACCATTGTCTCAGATTAGGATAGTTGATTTCTCAGCACATTCTGGTCGAGCCTCTGGTCACTGCTGGACACCAAGCTCACCAAATCCACGACCTTCCACCCCTAGAAAGATGGCCAAACCAAGGTTGTAAATCAAATGATTGTGCATATCCTTCACATGTATAATTCAAATCACCCTCACACATGGGATGAGAGCCTTCCCTATGTCCAGAATAGCTACAACCGAGCCCTGCATAGCTCAACCGGCCACAACCCCTTTCAAGTGGGGTTGGGATTCCAACCATTGGGTCCCATAGATGTTGCACTTCCCCTTGCAGTCACCTCGACCAACTCATCTCCTACTCCAACTGAAGCTGACAAAGCCACCCAGTTCATTGAGCGGATCTAGCACATCTGCCAACAGGTTCAGGATATCGTATAGAAGTCCAATGACAAGTACAAACAACGCCATGATCAACATCGGGTGCCGCATAAGTTTCAGGTGGGCAACAAAGTTTGGTTGCACTTGCAGAAAGAATGCCTTACATGACCCCTTCGGAAGCTTCCCCCACTCCGTTATGGGTCGTGAGGGATAATGCTTTTGAGCTCAACATTCCTCCTTTCCTTGGCTTGCACCCAATGTTCAACGTGGATCTCCTTCACCCTTATTTCCCACCACTATTGGACACCTCAGAAGTAGCAGAACAACTGACACCAACAAATCACAACCCCGACTACATACAACAGGCATCCAACGATCATATTGTGGATAGAAAGATCAAGGGCACTCGACAACAAAGGATCCAGCTTTATCGAGTCGTCAAAGCAGGGCAGCTCCTGCACCAAGGCAAGTGGCTCACCTAGGGCCAAATTCAACAGAAATTTTCTCATCTGATGGGGGACCTAAACGCAATGGATACCATTTCCTCCTAAGGAGGGAGGATTTATCCAAATGTACATCAGTGTCCACCCACCTTCTCCAACTGGCTCAAAATAGTTTTCTGACAATTTTGGCAATTTACTATTTTTAGTAGTTTTAACTTCCGGGGCCATTTTGAGGGATTAAATGAAGGTTTTTCAGGACCAAGCTCCTTAATTATATCCAAATGCATGTTTGAACCCCCAAAATGAATCTCCTTGACGTTACCTTTCCAACAGGCTATCACACGCCTAAAACGAAGATCGTATGCAAAAGTTACGACCCTGGGAAGTTGATGTACTAACTTACCCGAACAGTGCCCACATGACTTTTGGTGCTTCATCTCCTAGGGTTAGGTTTTTGGATGTCTAGGATTTTTGGCATTCTTGATTATTGTAAAAAGGCCTTTAGAGCCTCATTGTAATCTGCTTCTTGCGAATGCGTGCTGTCGTCACATCTCTTCTCAGAGATAAGCCGCCACCATTCCGGCAAGCTTATTTCCACTGCATTTTATAGTTTCAGCTTATTTCGTTATTGAATAGAAAACCAGTTTTACTGTATCTCTGTTATTTTGTGTTAAGAACTTGTTAATAATCTGTATTCATTTCGTTCTGCTCATAAAATCCAGATCAGTCTACCCCTATTAAATCATAGAGACTTATAATCATTCTACAAGCCAACCATCTGACCCAAGGCTTTTTTCCTTTTGAAAATTGTGGAGCACCTCCTTAAGCTCGTCTTTAGTAATTTCCTCCATCAAAGATTTTTTTTCTTCTACATCAACAAACCTAGGAAAGAAAAGAGAAATTTTAACTATATATGCTATGGAAACCCTCAGATCCGACTGAAACAGGGTTTGGAAATGTTCCTCCCCATCCTAGCCATACCTTCAAAGGAGGAGACAACACGACCCTCTGGGTCATTTAGACTCCAAATAGTGTTGGCCATCTTCCTAACTTTTTCATATGCCTGGAATAACTTTGTGTTTTCATCCCCCTTTTGAAGCCAAATTGCTCTACATTTGAGCCGCCAGGCTGCTTCTCTGTCCTCCAACAATTTTCTCCTACACTTCTCCATTGACTAAAGAGATTCCTTCTCCTCATTTGTACCATAACCCTCACCTTCAGAGTCATAGATAGTCTAAAGAGAAGCTTCTACTTCAATTAGGTCATGTGCATCTTGTTGTCTTTTTTCCCTAGTCCATTAAATTGTAGCTTGCTTGACTTGTTTAAGATTTGTTGTAAAATTGTACCCCCATTGCAACCCGTAAATTTGCATCAAATGTCTCAGTGTTCTTTTTCCAGGTTAAGCAAACTCTCCTCTTTCATCCATTCTGCACTGAATTTGAATGGGTTGGTTGGTTTCTTAAATCCTACTGCAATTTCCAGGAGAATAGGGGAGTGGTCATATTATCCTCCGCCCCCCACCCATTGCCTTATCTAGTTACATTCATCCATCATCTTATTCATAAAAAAAAACAAGTCTAATATTTTCTCAACCCGATCTTCACCTACACTCTTGTTTCTCCAAGTCGAGAATATTTGAACTAGGGGGAAATCTATCGACTTTTTCTAGTGCAACAGGTGTGAGAAGAAATCCGATAGGGGGTCTGGTATGGCCTTAGGCTCTTAGATTTCAGTTGTACCCAAAGAAAAATTTAGGTCGCCACCTATCACAAGCCTTTCCCTGTTTATAAATGATTTTTGTACTTAGGTTTCTCAGAAAGGGACCTGATCTTGATAAGGACCATAAAAATTTAAGACCGCCAACTCCATACCCAAGTATTCTGAAATAATTATGATGCCCATGCTTGATTCAATACCCCATGCATTCTTTAGATTTATTTTAGAAGGTTTCCACCCTATTTCCAAACCTCCAGAGCGGCCTCTAGCATCTGACCCTAGAAAATTCCAACCTTTGAGACTAACTTCCAACCAGGGTATAATTGTCTCCTCCCCCCGCATAGTTTCTTGGAGTAGTATGATATATGGCTGGTGAGAAAGAGAACTACTTTTTTTAAATCACATTTTTGACTTATCTCTTTATTCTACTTTGCAACCCCATTTTTTTGTGGGTAGTATAAAACAATTAGCTCCCTCTTGATCCTTGCCTCTTTGTAGATACCTAATAACTCAGAAGTATAATTACCCCCATTATCTAATCTCAAGACTTTGATCATCTTCCTTGTTTGGTTTTCAACTAGATCTTTGAACTCTTGAAACATGCTAAATACCTCATCATTACTCTTTAAGAACTAATTCTTGTGAGAGAAGTCATCAATAAAGGAAACATAATGCATGCTTCCTAAAATTGATGTTACTAACATTGATCCACAAACATTTGAATGTACTATGTCTAGAATCTCCTGAGAACTATACTCCCTACTTGGGAAGGAATCCTTGGCATCCTTGCCAAGTGTGCACCCTCTACATATTCATTACTGCTCAATGATGAACTTTGGAAGACCTATAACTATCTCCCTCATAATATGAAACACCTTGCGATGTAGGTGCCCCATCTTATTAGGCCACAACTTGCACACGTTGTCACTACTATAAACTACGGCTCGAATAGGTTCACCGTACAACCTATACAGATTACCTTCTCTAACCCCTATTACCTCAGTAATATTTGGGCTATATTCCTTCAACCTGATGAGGACTTGTTGGTTCTTGAACTCCACAACATATCCCTTATCCTCCATAACTGTAACTAAAAGAAAATTATTCCTAAGACCTGGAACAAAAAAACATCATCAAATTATAAAGAGTTACCTGACTAAATTTGGAAGGGAATCGTATCAACTCTTGCTACTTAGTACTTGGCATCATCACCGAGTTCAATCTGAATCTTTGAGTCCTACTTTGTTAGACTAGAAAGAAACTATCGAGCTTGTGTCATATGGTGAGATGCCCCACTATCCACATACCACACATTCCTTGAAATCATGTTGGTAGAAAGGCAAGATACCATGTCAATTGGGTTTAGCTCGGGTAGTTGCGACGAATGATTGTTATCCTCCTCACCCAGGTTCAATTCCTGCAAGTGACATGTTGAGCTCTTAATGAGCATATTATTTTAATGGCTTAGAGCCCTATTGTGATATCCTCAAATTATTCAAAAATAAATATTTTTAAAGTTGTGTTCAAAAATAAATTTCCATTTATGGAAATTCAAATTTAGATTTATGGAAATATGTAATTGTTATTTTTATGACGGTTGGACAAAGGCTTGATTTTCCAACTATCTTTTTGATGGACACATATATGATAATTTTTTTTTTAATAAATTAAATGTTGGAAGACAAATGGAACATCCAGGTTAAAAATAGCTGACTCTGAATCCATGAGTGGGGAACAGGGTTGAGTTGACTCAGAGCTGATTTTTACAAGTGTCAGAAGTAGAGTTCTGTCACTAGCAGCCCCTAAAAATCAGGGATTTGTAAAGTTGTGAATTTCCCAAGGAGGGAAAGGAATGGAAAGTCCTAGGCATGAAATATATACAACACATGTGGGAGGCATGACGCTGCTTAGTATGTTGGTGAAAGAGAATTGTTTTTCTGTTATGAGCACATCTGGTGTTAGGAAAAACATTTTTTTGAACTGTTGAAGGTGACAATGGCTAAGGAGTTTTACTCGGTTTTCCCTTATGGAGTCATGGTCAGGCTAGGGGGTGATCATGGCAAGTGATTGTGTCTATCTTGTTTCTATAGTTGGGAGGAACGTGGATATTCCATTTGTTTTCTCAGCATCAGTATTCAGATATGTATCTCAACTGTGTACTTTCATTTTCAGTGTTATATCAAGTTGATGTTGTATGGTGAATGTTATATATATATATATATATATATATAACATAATCTATTTAAGTGGGATTCATAGCCATTATAGATGCGTGGCTTGCCACTGTTTAGAATATACCTGTTAGTATTTTTTTGTTGAATTACTATATGTCTAATGGGTATGTATATAAATAGAAATAATACTACATAAAGGAAAATAAGTGGAAAAGAGACTATATCGAAGCTCATGTGATCATGCTGAAATATAGATAGAAAAGAATTAGAAGTCTCATAATACATTCTTTTATATATTAACACAGGGAGACATCCATTACAACAGATCTCAAAACGTTATGAAAAAAATATAACCATATACTCGATAGGTCACTAACCAAAGTATTACAACTGGGGTTTTCCATTTACCCAAAGGTTTTGTAGCTAGTTTAAACATAACTTTAAAGAGTCTACATAAAATTGTATGTAACAGAAGGGAGTGAGTTCACAGACTGGTGGAAGGAAGCCATGGAACCCGAGTACCTTTTGTTTTAGGACACCTCCTTTCGCAAGGTTGAACTGATGGTTTTAACCTGCAAGGGAGCAAGACAAAGTGTTAATATCAATACTAAACTTCATTTAACTAAAATAATAAGATAATAAAAATAAGTGGAAGACCTAACTTATCTTGGATTTGAATTGAATCTTCAGATTATCTTAGTACGTTCTCGCAAAGTAATAGATCTGTGACTTGGAAGGAGGAGTGGGCTTGTAATCCTTATGATGGGTTCCCTCACAAGAAAAAGGGACCCATCATAAAAACCATATCTATGTGAAAATTCAATTTGATTTAAAGAGAGAAAACATGCACCAGTAAAGTTATGTTGCTTCGTCAGTCCTATACATGTTTCTCTAAAATATTTAAAATATAAAATACAGAGAGCAATTAAAAGGGAATTACAAAATGTAATCAAAGAGAAGAAAACATTGTAATAAATAATATTAGAGAGGTAACTAAAGTAAGTATATTTACATCTTACAGAGGTTAAAACAACAAAGGATAATTATCGAGATAATATACATTACAGAGTAATTCATCGAAGGGATTACATAGAAGTAATTTATCAGAATTCATTACAGCAAACCAAATGACAAAGGTAATTCACCGAGAAGTATTATAAAACTAAGTACATAGTTAGCAAGATTTTTGAGACAGAACTACCAGTAGTTTTTCCTCACAATACACAGACAGAATTTCCAATTTAGAATAATCAAAGTACTCAATGGAGAAATTACAGATATAGCAATAACTATAACCAAGAGAAATCTTCAATAGTGATACACAGACAAAAATTCTAAATTGGGAAGATTTAATACCGATGAATAAATATAGAGGGATAGTAAGTAATCCTTACGGAGAAACAATTGAAGTAAGAAAGTAAAATACGAGAAGCTTTTACAAAAACAAAAATGGTTGTTGTAATATACCAGATATAAAATGTATGCAGAATAGAAATAAAATGCTAGAAATGGCAGAATAGCAACAATATAACCAGAACATTCACCACAATAGCACTTAAGTGATAAGAGAATAATAATCGAAATAACACTTTGAATCTGAAAGCAATGTTCACAGGCCTCTTTGAGGGGGCAACCTCCAGTTGAGGAGAGCTCTATTACAATAATATCCAAGTTAGGGTTCTCATACCCTCGACTCCTATTTATACTAAAAAGAAACATCTAGAGGAAGATCCTTCTAGAAGCAGAAGCTTCTATTAGGTCTTCTTACATCCGCCTTATTCTATTTTATTGAAAGGCCTTATTGATATTGACCTTTATTACATCCAAATATATTGTTCTACCTATGTGCGGGTTAGGACCCTAACATGTCCGCCCCCTTAAAAACAACCTTGTCTTCAAGGCTTGAGATGGGAAAATTGTTGCAGAATGGTAGATGGTTCCCAAGTGGCATCTGTTGGAGTTGTATCTTTCCACTGGATGAGCACTTCCTTTATGGTTCTCTAACGTAGGCAATGCTCACACTGGTCCAAATCTACTTCTGGTTGTAGCTAAATGGATCATTCTCCAGCTAACTTTGGAAGGTTGGTTTGAATTTGGCACTTAGCTCCAATCACCTTCTTTAAGCATGAAACATGAAAAACATGATGTAGCTTTGAATGGTTGGGCAAAGCTAACTGATAAGCTACTTGTCCCACATGCTTGAGAATGGTATAAGGACCATAAAATTTGGGCGCTAGCTTCTGACAATTCTCGACTTTGAGGGAAGTTTGCTTGTAAGGTTGCAGTCAAAGAAACACCCGATCCCCTTCTACAAATTGATGTTCAAAGCGACCTTGATATGCTTGTTGCTTCATGCGATTATGTGCCATGACCAAATTCTCTTTTAGTGTACGGAGAATAGCCTCTCGAGCTGTAAGTGTTAGGTCAACTGCCTAGACCTTCGAGGCACCTGGTAAGTATGAGAGAATTGGAGGTGGCTTCTGTCCATATACTGCTTCAAAAGGAGTCATGCATGTAGCTGTATGGTATGAAGTGTTGTACCACCATTCAGCTAAGGGTAACCATTGAGCCCACTGATTTTGCTTTTCCGAGGAAAAACACCTCAAATATGTTTCCAAACACTTGTTGACAATTTCCGTTTGGCCATCAGTCTCGAGATGATAAGATGTGCTGAGATGCAATTCGGTGCCTTGTATCTTGAACAGTTCTTGCCAAAAATTGCTTGTGAAAGTTGGGTCGCGATTAAAAACAATAGAGCGTGGCATGCCATGAAGCTTGAAGACCCGATCCTTAAAATTTGAGCCACCGTGGATGTTGTAAATGGTTGTTGAAGGGTGCAAAAATGAGCATACTTGGAAAGGAGATCAACAACCACCATGATGACTGATTTATTTCCCGATTTGGGTAAGCCGGTAATCGAATTCATAAAGATATCCTACCAAATAGCAGGTGGAATCGGGAGCGGTTGTAGTGTGCCTGGAGATTTGACTGTTTCTCCCTTGTTGCGTTGATAGACATCACATTCAACGAAAAAATTATGAATTTCCTGTTTCATACCATCCCAGAAAAATGAACGTTTGACCCTGTCATATGTTTTGGTGAACCTGGAGTGCCCTGTGGTGGGTGTAGCATGAATCTCAGAAAGTACCATGGATTTAAGCTTTGATTGTTTACTTAAATAAAAACAACCTTTGTATCGAAGTTCATCATGGAGCCAAGAGTACCCTGGGGAAGATGGAGCATTGGACTGCAATTGTTGGATCAACTGCAAACTTTTGGGATCTTGTAGCCATTCCTGGCGAATGACTTGGAGCCAATCTGGGACAATGAATGAAAGAGAAAAAATGGATCCTTCATCTTCATATTTGCAGGAAAGTGCATCCACAACCACATTGTCTTTTCCTTTCTTGTAAATGATCTCATAATCATATCCAAAGAGCTTAATCACCCATTTTTTTTGTTCTAGGGAGGAAATGCATTGTTCTAGAAAATACTTGAGGCTTTGATGGTCTGTCTTAATTTGGAAACGTTGCCCCAATAGATAAGGGCACCACAGATCAACGACATGCAGAATAGCCACCATTTCCTTTTCATAGATGGATTTTCCTAGAGTTCTTTTAGATAGTTGCTTGCTGGTAAAGGCCAAAGGTTGACCCTCTTGCATAAGGACAACACCAATTCCTTTCCCTGAGGCGTCGCATTCCAACACAAAGGTCTTTGTGAAATCGGGAAGGGCGAGGACTGGAGTGGTGCACATGGACATCTTCAAGGTTTGAAAATCTTGGGCAGCGGCTAGAGTCCAAGTGAAAGAGTTCTTTTTTAGGAGAGCAGTGAGAGGTGCTGCAATCTTCCCATAATTCTTAACAAACTTGCAATAATACCTTGTTAAGCCCAGAAATCCGTGCAAGCTCTTAAGAGTCTTTGGGTGAGGTTAGTCTTGCATAGCTTCAATATTTTTAGGATCCACCCTGACGCCATCCTTGCCAACCAAATGACCCAAGTATTCTACTTCTGAGGCGCAAAAAGCACATTTAGATTGTTTCAGGAAAAGTTGGTGCTGAGAGAGTAGATGGAGAACTCGATCCACATGAGAAAGATGGTATGTCTAGGTTTTTCTATAGATGAGGATATCATCAAAGAAAACTAAGACAAAATGGTGGAGAAAAGGACAGAAGACATGATTCATGAGGCTTTGGAAGGTGGAGGGGGCATTACACAAGCCAAAGGGCATGACCAAAAACTCATAGTGGCCCTCATGATTTCTAAAGGCAGTCTTGGGAATGTCTGCCTCTTTCATACGTATCTGGTGGTAGCACGAACGAAGATCCAGTTTAGTGAAGAATTGGGCGCCACTCAATTCATCCAGTAGGTTATCAATGACAGGAATGGGGAATTTGTCTTTGATGGTAACTTTGTTGAGGGCACGGAAGTCAGGACACATTCGCCAAGAACCTTCTTTCTTTAGGACCATGACCACATGAGAAGAGTAGGGGATCGTACTAGGACGAATAACACCTACATTAAGGAGTTCCTGGACCATTTTCTCAATTTCAATTTTTTGGGAAAAGGGGTGACGATACAGACGGATATTGGGACGAAGGCTTCCGAGTACAAGGGGAATGGAATGATCATGAACACCACGGGAAGGAGGGAGTCCTTGGAGAGTGGAAAAGACCAATTGATGTTTAGAAAGGATGGCTAGGAGGTCTTGCGGGACTGAGGGTGTTTTTGTTGCTTGTATGGCATGGAGTTGGGCGATAACACCAGAATGACCTTTTTTGAGCAGTTTTTCCATGCGATGGGAACTAATGATCTTAGGCGAACCGACGGTGATGCCTTGGAACTTATATTGGTGGCCCTCCTGGTCGAATTGCATGGTTAAGTATTTAAAATCCATAATGGGATGTTTCTTTCATGCTCTCTGAATCAGAAATGTTGCAGCTGTTCATGCACATACAGGACTGAAAAAAAAAATAACAGAACTGAAAAATAAGGGAGAGACGCACCACAAAAAAGTTCCATGCTTATTACGTTATTTTTTCATGTACACGGATTACAAATTACATAAAATTACAAATCGATTACAGAAATATGAGTCACAAGCCCGCAAAAAATTCTACAATATGTGAGAAACATTCCTCAAGTCTGCACTGTTCTCAACTCTCTCCCTTGGACAACAATGTTATGCTAATGGGAACAGCAATTTTCGACTTCGGCGATATCTGCTACCGTTTTTCGAATAGACTTATTGCACAACTCAATCTCTGCATCATGAACTGTTCTTACAGGCACGGAGCTCGTATGCTCATAAGCTTCACACACCATTCTTGAATCTTTCAGAAGATTTTTTTGAAAAAAGCTTGGACTTCCGAGTGTGGAGACTTAATATTCCAACCCTTCACATTGCTAATGTTACCTGGAACTTCAAGCATAGTTAAACCATAAATTTTGATATATAAAAGATTTCCATCACCCAATTTCAAAACGGTCCATTTGAAAGAGATCTATACTAACAAAATTCTAAAAGTTCACTCGATCAGATTGGAATATTGGCTCGCCCAGACAAAATGGAATAACCTAAAAAGTGACAATGTAAGATACAAAACCTAATCAGTTGTTTAGCTGTTATTTGAAATGATTTTTTTAGTTTGAATTCGGAGATATAAATTTACAAGAATCATTATTTTTTGTTGTTTAAAATCCATTTCTGCATTCAAACATGCTAAAAACTTTCCAGTGCACACTTATACAAAACTTAACCTATCCAGTTGTTTAGCTGTTCTATGAAATGGTTTTTTTCGCCTGAATCTGGCCATATAAATTTACACGAATCACTATTTTTTGTTGTTCAAATCTATTTCTGAATGCAGAAATGGATTTAGCATGCTGAAAACTTCCCAATGTGTACACAGATTATACATAAATAATTACTCAAATCTATGAATCCAACAATTTCTGATCAAATTCGACAAATATCACCAGAAATTACAATTATCACCGCAAACCTATATACACAGGGCCATTATCACAATTATAGCTTACAAAATGCGGCGGCGATCTCTTGGTCGATGAGCCATTTCACCTGCTCGAAATCGTCGACGTTGCAGGGGAACGCGATCGGCCCTCCATGGTCGTATCCCAATTCCCTCTCCGACTCAGCGAGAAGTCTGGAAATGAATGGATGGCTCAAATAAAGTATCGGAACCACAAACCGCCGCCGCTCTTCTCCCACGTAAACGGCCAGGCAACCCTCCGGAACCAGCTTCCTGCGCCGGCGACGATTGAAGGGATCCCGGTTGCGTGTTCCAGCTCCGAGTGGCCTTCCGTCCACTGGAGGCCGTCGGAGGCAGAGATACGAGAAATCAAGTCGGGTTCGATCCGGGGATCCGAAAAACGAAATCTTACGAAACAGGCAGTGGATCAGCCTGCGAAACCTCAGAGATGCGGATAACAAAATTCTCATCCTGAGAAGCCTTCGTCCCACCCGGATCTTCATCACTGAAATCTGTAGACGTGTGGCAACAGAGGGCTCTCTTATTATAGGCGTATCTCGGGTGTGAAGATCAGGATGAATACGGGGATTTGGGATCTAATTACTCTCAACAGACTATATCAAATCTGATCACTTATAACATTTGACGCTTTCTCTTCGTTCACTTAGGGTGTACGTGTTGATAGAGTCCATCGTTAACTTTCAGATATCTTACTACAGTGTGAGGTTTTACCTGTTCATTTGACTAGAAGATTCATTTGGAGATTCATTTTGGTTTGATATTTTTCCAAGGACGCAATTTTTTTATAGGAGAAGATTCATTTGTTAAGTATAAATATTCTATTTTTTGTGGTGGCTGTTCAACTATATTTTCTCTTTACTTTTGTTGGATCTGTAGATTTGAGTGATTAAGATTGTAAAATCTAAGTGTTCCAGGAATTTTTCAGTATGCTGAATCTATTTATGCATTTAGAAATGCAATTTAAACAACAGAAAATTGTAGTTACATATAACAGTTAGCCTAACAAAAAAAGAAGAAAAAGTGTGAAGGTTTCTACCCAAAAACCTATAATGCTCTGATCAAAACATATACAAAAATCTCCATAGATCCTATAATAGCTCAGACTATGTAAGACAGTTTGTTACAATAAGACCTATAGAGCACATATATGAAATTTAAAGTGATTATACAAAAAAGACCAATAAAGTTCCATTCTAGAATATACAAGTAAGTTGTAATAATAAACTTGAAGGAGTGAACAAAAAGATTAAGGTTGTATTTGAAAGGCCGTGGTAGAAGTTGAGCAGCATCCCCATTGGATTATGTTATATGCCAATGTCTATAAGGTAGAGAGATTCCTTCTTTTAGAGTACATATATGAAATTTAAAGTGTTTATACAAAAACGACCAATAAGGTTCTAATCTAGAATATACAAGTAAGTTGTAATAATAAACTTGAAGGAGTGAACAAAAAGATTAAGGTTGTGCTTCAAAGGCTACCGGTGGTAGAAGTTGAGCTACATCCCCATTGGATTATGTTATGTGCCAAACTCCATAAGGTAGAGAGATTCTTTCTTTTGACAGAGCATCTTCTATTGAGTTTAGGTTCCTATTATGTTATGTGTCAATGTCCATAAGGTAGAGAGATTCCTTATTTTGACAGAGCATCTTCTATTGAATTATGGTTCCTATAAACATGTCATAGTACAAAAGTGTCAAAAGAATCCAGAATAGTAGTAATTTCCTCCAATATGGGTTGCAATATAATATTGTGGTACAAAAGTGTCAAAAGAATCGAGAATAGTAGTAGTTTCCTCCAATATGGGTTGCAATATAATATTGTGGCAGGTCTGAATTTTTCAGGTCCAGTTTATGACATTCATGGAGTCACCAAAAAGTTGTCTGGTGTGTAACCCCTGCTCAATGGAAAATTTGAGTAATAGTAGTAGTGCCATGAGTTCGACATAGTTGTTTGTGCCTTTTCCCAGCCCCATTTATATTTTTTTTAAATGTGATTCAGAAATATGCAGAACGCCCCCCTCCCCCCAACAAAAGAGATTTTGTGAAGCACCATCAAAATATTCCCATGGCAAGGAAGAGTCTATGAGTTCAGGTTGTATAGCTTGGATAACAGGTAGGTTCTTTTCCTGAGGAAAGTGCTCAAGGTTCGAGAGACTTTTTGCTGTGATTAGTTCGGGAACCAATGTCTTGTCTTGAAATATAGCCATATTCCTGGCCGACCAGATACCCCAGATAATGATAAGAGGTAGAGCTTTTAGTTTCTTGTGGGAGGGGTTTTGAAGCCAATTTTTCCAAGTTGGTTCCAAGGAAGGCCCATTCAAATCACAAGGTTGTCTCAGGAGCAAAGATGTTCCCCCCCATGCTTTCAATGTGAAAGGGCAGAAGATGAGGATGTGAGAAATGGATTCATTTTCCGTTTTGCAAAGAGGGCACCATCTAGGGCCAACAATTTGACGCTTTCTCATCTTGTCCCAGGTGGGGACCTTGTTTACCAAAGCAGACCACATGAAAACCTTGGTTTTTAATGGGGCTTTGAGTTTCCAAATTCTACTCCACCACCAACACGATTCTCTTTGGAGGAGATCGAAACTAAGTGCTATGTGGCCCATTTTTGGAGTGTAGACCCCGTGAAGATATTTTTTCTAAAATAGTTCATCGTCCCTATCCAAGAGCTTGATGTGATCCCGTTGGAGTGCGAAAATATAATTTTCCCATTGTAATAGGATATCTCCCTTGTTTCCATATGTTTGTGGTTTCTAGTTTGATTTAGTTTGTAGAAGCCTTGATGATGTAAGTGGTCTAATAAGGATTGTGGTAGAATATGAGAGTTTCCACTACCAGGCCAAGGATCTGTTCCAATGCGAAATTGATCACCCCT
>JZKD02S1963874.1:0-17077 GCA_000966675.3 Picea glauca
GCTCATTATTTATGTTGTCCATATGTAGTATAATATTGATGGTCACTTAGAGAAAGATTAAAAATGGTTTAATTGAATTAAAATTGTTTAAGCACAGTAACAACTGATTCACCCCCCCTCTCAATTGTCTTGGTAATTTCAACAAGAACAACCTCAAGGTTTTGAAGTTGAAGATAGGAAGGCTCATGTATGCAAGTTTAAGAAGTCTTTGTATGGATTGAAGCAAGCTCCTAGAGCTTGGTATGGAAGGATTGATAGTTTCCTGACTAGCTTGGGCTTTACCAAGAGTAAAGAAGACTCTAACCTTTACTTCAAGGTTATAAATGATGAGCCTGTTATATTGTTGTTGTATGTGGATGACTTATTCTTAACTGGAGAATAAAATACCATCATTGAATGTAAGAAGAAGTTCGTTGTAGAATTTGAGATGAAAGACCTTGGCCTAATGCACTATTTCTCAGGATTTGAGGTATGGCAGAGCCCAGAGAGGATATTCCTTAACCAAGGGAAGTATGCAATTGAAATACTGAAGAGATTTTATATGTTGGAGTGCAAGTCCATGAATACACCCATGGAAACAAAGTTTAAGCTCCTGGTTGACTCTTCGTCGGAATTGATTGATGTTACGCTATATAGATAGATCATTGGATCATTGATGTATTTGACGAACACCGGGCTAGATATCTGTTTTTTTGTGAACACCTTGAGTCAGTTTCTGGTAGAACCCATACATGTTCACCTAGTTGTTGCAAAACATGTGATGAGGTACCTTAAGGGTACATTAAATTGTGGTCTCAGTTATGATGGAGATCATGACTTCAAACTGAGTGGATATACTGATTCAGATTGGGCTGGAAGTGTCTCTGATAGAAAGAGAACTTTAGGATGTTGTTTTAGTCTGGGGTCAACCATGATCTCATGGCAGAGTAGGAAGCAATAAAGCATTGCTCTCAGCATAGCAGAAGCAGAATATATTTCTGCATGTTCTGCCAGTTGTGAATCCATATGGCTTCGGAAGTTGTTGACATGTCTATTCAATCTAGATATGGAAGCAACCCTGATCCTATGTGATAACCAAAGCTGCATAAAGATGATCGAGAACCCTGTGTTCCATGAAAAGTCAAAACACATAGAGATCTGATATCATTACATCTGTGATATGGTGCGAAGAGGAGCCATAAATCTCCAATATGTTAGCACAGATGAACGGGTTGTTCATGTGTTGACCAAGCATCTATCTCGTGTAAAGTTTGATCACTTTCGAGATAAGCTTGGTGTAGTCCGTAAGGACCTCCCTCGAAAGGGGGAGTAGTGTTGTGATGCCAGCCCCATGATGATGATGTGCCAACCTAGTGATGTGATGCCAGCCTCGTGTTGATGATGTGCTAGCCTTGTGTTGTGATAATGTGCCAGCCTAGTGTTGTGATGCCAACCTAGTGTTGTGATGCCAGCCTCGTGTTGATGATGTGCCAACCTTGTGCTGTGATGATGCTCCAGCCTTTGTGATGTGTTGTTGTTGTTATTGAAGATGAGAAAAACTTTCGATGATTTATAGATACACCAGTCAGTGTTCCAATATGTTGTTGATGATGTTGCCCTCTCTCTTGCTTGATGTTGTTGTAGAATACCCTTCTTGTTAAGGGGGAGTGTTGAAATATTGTAACTGCAAAGAGTATTCTATTTATTATTGATGTATTATTCATTAGATCAATCCCCTTTTGTGAATTGATCATGTCGGGCATTGTAAATGACCAAATCCCCTTTTGCGGATTGGTCAAACCCTAATTGTAATAAGAAAAATGAGAAGTCGGCCCCTAGAATTAATTAAGGTGGTTCTAACCACCCAGAAAGAGAAGTCGGCCCTGCCAGTGAAAAGACACTTTGTTTTAGCTCCTGCCAGATTGTATAAATAAAGGAGGCTAGCGCCTCATTTGTTCACTCACTCACTTGATCATCAGAGTGCAAGTTTGGAGCTGCAGTTGGAGAAGAAGGAAGAGAGAGAGAGGCGCATTACTTGGAGAGGACTTTATGTAGTGTTTGGTTTATTCTCTTGGCATTGTATTGGCTATCTATATTAAGGAATTTTTTGTTGGGTTTTCTCCCCCATGAGAGTTTCCTAGGATAAATGTTGTGTCTCTTGTGATTGTTTATTTCTCAGTGATCCTATCTATGCTATGGTTATCTAGTGAATTGAAAAGAAACCTAATAATAGCTTAAACTCTAACACCCCCCCCCCCCCCAACTCTTTGAGGTGTAGAGAGTATCATCTTTGAATCATGTTTCAATTGCAAAAAAACATGTATAATTGGGCCCCAATTATGCCCAAAATATTCATCTGAAAGAATTATTTGAAATACTTTTATTTTTGTGATTTTTCCATGAAAATGTGTCTTTATCTATTTTTAAACTAGAAGGTAAGACTCAAGCAACTTCTTGACTTGTCGATTCCACTGCCAAGAACTTGTTTGGCCATAATTAACCATTTTCTTTCTATCCTTCTTCTTTCAAGGATTTTTTGACAGATGATTTGTCTTCCCACAATGAAGATAAGGATGGAGATTAAAAGGTTGATTCTCCATGTGACCAACTTGATGGCAATGCCAACACTCAAGTTTTTTTTCAATATGTTTATCATCAACTGTATTATTAACCTCATTAACTTTTACATTAATTTCTAAAGTATTCAATTTTTTATCAAGGAATCTTGCACTCACAAACTAAACTAGTTTGGAGTAATCTAGAATGTGAAAGTTGTTGTTTTTTCATATCCTAAGTCATGTTGATTCTTGTTGAATTAGAATTCTTCCGAAGGTCTAATAATCATAATGGAAAGATCATTTTGATGTTCCTCAAATTCACGTTTATTGCGGCTTCTATCACTTTGTGCTTCTACTTGTGACGCATATTCAACAAGACTTTTCTTCATAAGTTCACTATATGATTCCATTTCATGAAAAGTTTAGGAATCATCATCAAACTCTTTTGTCACTTTTGTATCAATCATAAGGTCATGTGTATCACAAGTAACATCAACCATTTTTCTGAGGTCATCTGTTGTACATGTTGCATCAACAATTTTCTCAATGTTTTTCTCCTTTCGAATTAATTTTAGCTCAAATGCTTCAATCAATTTATCCTTTAGAGGAATTTGATTTCGAAGATCAATAACCCAATTATGCAATTCACATAAGGAGTCTTATAATTCATTGGTTTCCTGATTGATGTTTTGCAAACTCTTTCCTCATTTACCCATTTTGTATTTTGTGTAATGATCGCTTGTATCATGCTCGCTTGCACTTGTTTCTTTCATATCACGCTTGCTTATTTATTTTCTTATGTGTCATGCTCACTTTCTTACTGCTAACAACCTTAGGGTTTCAACTAATACCAATAATGCGCCCCAAAGTGTGATCTTTACGATGATTTGATAAAAACAATGGCCTCCTTATTCAAATTTGAGGTAGGTCTTTTTTCACAACATGGCTTCTTGTAACTCCACCCTTTGTAAAATTTGATAACCTAGTTTAATGACTCAATATTCTTCTTCGGTTTTTTATGTTTCAATGATTCAATCAATTCCTAATTTAAAGAGATTTTACCACAACTTTTAGCATTTTTCTTTTTTGAATGATCAAGTCTGTATGCCTTTTACTCCATGTGTGTATGGTTGTATGGAAAATTACAAGTATGATTTCAACATGTCAAACTAGATGCAAGGCATCATAAGCATCCACCATACACGAGCACAAATTTCCTTAGACCCCCTTATTTGATTTCAGGACAGGCCTAGGATGAGGAGCAAAATAAAAATGGGATTTATTATAAGTATCATTTAGAATCCATCAATGACCTTCATAAACATTGCCTGAACTCATAATAAAACCCACATGAGTATTGGATTTTGTCAATTTTCTCCTTGACAGCCAACATAAAGCATCTAATATCACCACACAAGTGATTTTACAATATGATACAAGTTGTCCTTGTCTTTCACCAGTGGACAAACTCATAGTCCTATCTTAAATTTTAGTTGTGTTTGTGCACATGGTTTAATATAAAGTTTAAAAAATATAAATAGTACTTTTCAACCAAACTATTAATGCTCCTCACTAAACAATAATATGCATTTCATTGTATATGTGAGATAATGATATTCACAAAAATATAAAATTCACAAGAATATAAATATTGTGCCATGTTAAGAAATAAAACACAAGCAAGACACAAGAATTTGGTGGAAAAGGCTTCAAGTCATTCTCAACACTTGTATTCATCTCATGATATCAATTTATAGTTTATGGATCTAACCACCTATAGATCTAGACCTCAATAACAACTCATCAGTGGATAATGAAAACACCTCATCACCAAATAAGGATAACAACTCATAAGAGGGTGGTCTTGGACTTTGATGCAATTTTCATGAGGTAAACAAATAAATACAAAAAAAGAAAGAAATCCTTACCTAGTTAAAACATATGAAGGTAGGGACAAATTTTGGTTGGTCTTCACACATCAAGAAAATCAGTTGATCAATGTGATCCACAAGATTATTTTATCGATGGTTAGACACAAAAGAACAAACATATGTAGCCCTTGCAAAGTCTCTCTAGACATTGGATCAAAACGTCAGTTATTTAAGTTGTGTAGTGTTGGCACACAAGGGAAGAACCAGAGTTCAATGTTTCAACAACGCACCAACAAAACCCTAACTATCGGCCCTTTCAAAAACACCTACAAAGAAAATGAAGTCTCACCCAAAGTAGAGGCAGGGGGGTTGTAGGACTCAAGTGTCTACAACCAATCTAGGACACAGATATGTGATTACAACACTTAACAGAGCACTTATCCAATAACATCCATTAGTTCTTGAACCTTATTCACATCGCAGGTTAAACCCTTATTACAGATCAATGCAGTAGAAATCAATATTAAGCACATCCAATCATTTAGCACATAGCATTAGCTCAGATCTGGCATTCAAATATCATAACGCACTAAGCATCCACAGATCTATCTATCATACATCAATATCAGTGCACTAAGAAGATAAACACATAAACAACATGAGCAATATTGCACAAAGCACATCAGAACACATGATACATGTGGTTCACCCCAGTGTGGGGCTACATCCACCAATTTGTTCTTCTCTTCTTTATGAATCTTCAATCTCTCTACATTCTTCGGCTCCTATGCACAAAGCCACTGAGCGCAACTCCATAGAGGAAAAGAGATCTGCGTGCAGCCCACTAGATCCTCCTTCCCAAAATCAGGGCAAGGCACAGAGCCAACTCCTTATTAGCACAAAGCCTCACATAGTCTATGCACAAAGCCTCTTACAATTACTTGCATTGAGCCAGAACAACTCAATACAACACTTAGCTAGCACCTTTTACATATTCTTTCATGAAGCCAACTTAGACCAACTTCACTCTAAGTCCTCTCTACTTATTTATACATTACAAAAAGGGCTAAACATGGGTAAACCCATGGGCCAACATCCCATACCCGTTACATAAACCCTAAAAAGCCCAAAA
This sequence comes from Picea glauca, assembly GCA_000966675.3. Lineage (NCBI taxonomy): Eukaryota > Viridiplantae > Streptophyta > Pinopsida > Pinales > Pinaceae > Picea > Picea glauca. Next base: position 5,541 of record JZKD02S1963874.1, read on the forward strand.
ATCCCGCAAAATAGGTGAGATCCCGTGATCTTAGCTCTGCATGGGCACTCCATCTTCGAACAGCCTGTCGAAGTCCCAAAAATTTTCAAACACAACCAATGTTTCCTCAAAACTTGGTCAAGGGCCAATAGGCCCCCAACACTCACATGTGACTTGTCCTGAGTCACTCAGATCTGGGCAGGGATGCTTCAAAGGCCTCGAGCTTAGCTTGAGCTGCCTCAACTTGTTGCTTCGCTAGAGCCTCCTGCTTGGCGATTTCCTGAATTACTTATGTGGTGAAAGGCCCTTCCAGGCGTTGTTCCACTGTTGCAACCAATTGGTCTAGTTGCGAGCCTTGTCCTTCAACTTCTTCAAAAAGCATGTAGGCTTCATCTTGCGGCGACTGGAGTCTTTGTGTAACTTCCATAACCTTTCTCTAGATGGCAGTAACCTGTTGCTGGATTGCGCGCTGCTCCTGTGACCTCTTCATCTTCTCAACGGAAGTAAGCAGCTTCATTTGTGCTTGTATGGTGGACACCTATTGCTTCGCCTCCTGGAGTTGTGCCTCCAGTTTCCTCAGCTCCAGATCTTTTGCAAGGCGCTCGTAGGTCTGCGCACTTCGATCACTTAGTTTCTTACACTCTGAGGCGAGTTCCCTAATTCTTTCTATTGCGTTCCTGGCAGCTTCTTCCCTCTGATCATTCACTTCTTGTAGAGTGCTTAACACTTCTTGGATTTCTAGCTCCATTACTCTTGCTTGAAGCTGTTGAATGGCCTCAGCGAGCTTCCCCACTTGTATCTCGGTTAACTCTTCTTCCTCCTGTGCCAAGCCCGAAACAGAGCGAAGTGATTTAGTCACTTCCTCTTTGATCGCAATCTGCTCTGTGAGAAATTTGTCTTTTTCTTCTTGTATCTTTGCATTGTTCTGCTTGAACTTCGTCTGAATTTCATTTTTCTCCTTCTACGCAACTCGAAGTTTCTCTAGGACCTCCTCCTTTTCTTTCTTTAAGGTCTTTGTGGCCTGCTCCTTTTCTCCTTGGACTCGACGGAGTCGAGCTTTGGTTGCATTTGCTAGCCTTCGTAATTAGGTGGGCTCATCCCCCAATTATACACTTTCTGCTGAAGACGACGTAGTAGGCACTGTGCAGCTCAAATGGATAGATTGTTGGATGTCTTTGAGCTCCTTCTCTATTCTATCATACAGTGTTTATTTCTTCGCTTCATGTCTCTGCAAGATATCCTCTGAAGTTTCTTCTATAGCTGTGATGATGAGCTCAATATCGTCCACTGTGAGCACATTCTGTGACTGAGACTTATTGGCTCGGGTCTTGTTCCGTGCTGAGGGTTTTTGTGGAGAAACCTTCATTTTCTTTGATGTATCGGCCTCTGTAAGGAGATCCTTTGGCGGTGTCAATTCGCCTTTTTCTTGCTTGTCTCCTTCTTCCCCTCCTTCCTATTGGTTTACTTCATCTCCTCCTCCTCCCACAAGTGAGTCAGGCGCATTTTCCTCTGATGCGTTGTCCTTCTCATCACTTTCTATGTCCTGCACTTCCTCCTTTTTATTCTTTTTCTTTGCGCTGCTCTATCCATCATACTCAGTCCTGGTGACCAAAGGACTTCTGATGATGTCGAGGTCAGAGAGTTCGACATCTTCAACCTGTACAAGGAATCTTGATGGCCATTCAACGGTCATATAGCTTCGTCGTGGCGAAGTCCCATTCTGTGTTGTTCTACTATTCCAACAAGGTTCAAGTTTTGCAAGCCTACCTTCTGCAAAGTCTTCTCTAGAACTTCCTGCAGTTTTTCTAACTTTGCTTTCTTCTTACTGAGATTTCTTGCCTTCTTTCCTGTAATTTGAGTCTCTGGATTCCTCTTTCCATTCTTATTCTTATCTTCTCTTAGTGTAGTAACTTCGCGCTATTGATGTTCTTTCAAAGGGTCTAAAGGTAATACCTCTTCTCTTACTATTTCTGAGATGGATTCACTTCTTTCCTGCATGGACGGGTTCTTTAATCCTTCTTGTGTTCTTTCAACTTTAACAGCTAATTCTTTGGCCCTTTGTTGCTTCAACTTATCCTCGTTCTCTTCTATTAGTCACTCTATCTTTCTAGCTATGAAGTCCCTTAATTCTTGCTTCTTCTGTTCTGTAGCTTCCTCCTCTGCTTTCCTTCAGATCCGATCTTTCTCAATCCAAGTCTTTCCTACTAAAAGGGGGAAAGGGGCATTGTTCTCAACAAACTTAATGACTTCAAATTCTTCTTTGGTCAATGTTTCATGAGCAATCATAGGTACATTAGTAACTCTTCCACATAGAGTTATCATCGTTCCTTTAAACAATCCTATCCTTCCCAATGAAGGAACCATAGCATGCTTTCCCAAAATTTCCCAAGTGCTTTCTGGAATGATATTCACATGTGTTCCTCATCCAAGACATAGTCTATGTCGAAGTCTCCTATTCTTGTTTCTATGCATTGCTTCTCTTTTAAGATCTATGGTAAATTGATGTCTCTGTGATCATTCAATGTTTCTTTCAGATGTAATAACATAGTCTCTGACTCTTTCTTGTTCTCTAACATATCCTTAGTCTCTTGGCCTTCTTCATAGTTGTCTAGTCTCTTGTTCATCTTTTGAACTTTGGCAATCATTCTAGGGAAATCCTCAACTTCATCGCTAATATCTTTACAACAAAGACAAATAGGACCTATACCAGGGAATTCCTTAGCAAGATGCCTCAGTCTTCTACAATTATAACACAGTGTCAATCCTCTCTTTATTTTAAATGATCCCCTACCTTTCTTGTACTACGCACTGGGATCACAATGATGGACTTGCAATCTGCAAAAAATCTTTCTAGGTTCCTGCATCCACTTGTTAGTCCAAAAATTCTTTCTATGCATAGGAATAACATATCTTTCGTTATCTCTATCAAATTTATTCAGATCAAATCTTTCTTCTAGCTATGCCCTAGTTTTCAGACTAGGACAAAATCTATCAAACATACCTAGATTCATACTTTCGAAGCAAAAATTTCCACTTATCTTACCTTTATCAGAGCACAAAGATTTAATATCTTACATCTTTTCTTCATATCAGGCTTCTCTCTTAGCACAAAGCTTCGCAAGTCAAGTAGAATATTGCGCACTACAACAACAAATCTACGCACAAAGATTTCTCTTTTCTTCAGTTCCCAGCAATCACAATTCCAAGTCCCGGCAATGGAACCATTTGTTGGCACACAAGGGTAGACTGAGGGTTCAACGCTTTAACAGCACACCAACAAAACCCTAACTACTGGCCCTTTTGGAAACACCTGCGAAGCAGATGAAGTCTCACTTGAGGTAGAGGCGGGGGGTTGCAGGACTTCAGTGTCTACAACCAAGCTGGGACACAGATCTATAATTACAACACTTAACAAAGCACTTAGACAATAACATGCATTAGGTCTTGAACCTTATTCACATCGCAGGTTAAACCCTTATTACAGATTAGTGCAGTAGCAATCAAGATTAATCACATCCAATCATTTAGCACATAGTGTTAGCTCAGATCTAGCATTCAAATATCATAACGCACTAAGCATCCACATATCTATCTATCATACATCAAGATCAATGCACTAAGCAGATAAACACATAAAAAACATGAGCAATATTGTACAAAGCACATCAGAACACAGGATATACGTGGTTCATCCCAGTGTGGGGCTACGTCCACCAACTTCTTCTTCTCTTCTTTATTAATCTTCAATCTTTCTACATTCTTTGGCTCCTGTGCACAAAGCCACCAAGCGCAACTCCATAGAGGATAGGAGATCTGCACATAGCCCGCCAGGCCCTCCTTCCCAAAATCAAGTCAAGGCACAGATCCAACTCCTTATTAGCACAAATCCTCACACAATATGTGCACAAAACCTCTTACAATTACTTGCACTGAGCTAGAACAACTCAATATAACACTTAGCTAGCACCTTTTACATATTCTTGCATGAAGCCAACTTAGACCGACTTCGCTCTAAGTCCTCTCTACTTATTTATACATTACAAAAAGGCCTAAACATGAGTAAACCCATGGGCCGACATCCCATACCCATTACATAAACCCTAAAAATCCCAAAAATCCCGCAAAATAGGTGAGATCCCGCAATCTCAGCTCTGCCTGGGCGCTCCATCTTCAACTAGCCTGTCGAAGTCCCAAAAATGGTCAAACACGACCAATGTTTCCTCAAAACTTGGTCAAAGGACAACATGTAGTAAAAGGAAGTGTTTCTTGAGAGACATCACCTCCAATACATGAGAAAAAACTATGATGAAGTCAACTCTTCCATACATCAACCTATATTGAACATTGTTGATCCATATTGAGGAAATCAAAAGGCAAGTGTAAGAGCTCATTACGCTAGTTATAATCAAACCAATTGTGTCACCATGTGGATTTATAATGGTGTGGCTACTTGACAAGAATGACATATGGTAAATGTGTATTTTAAATATCAAGCAATACAAAAAATCACCATTAGGAATTCATGAACAATATTGAGGATCAATTATTTGGATGATTTGTTTCATCAATCACATTGCTTCAATTAATCTTATTCATGAATCCCAATTCTTCAATAAGCTAGATTTACATTTTGGATAGCATGAGGTTCATGTAGGAGATGGATACAGATGGAAGATAGCCTTCAAGGAAAATCAAGAAATACATGAGACCTTTATGAATATCTAGTAATGCCATTTGGTTTGCATCGTGCTCCAAATACATTTACAATATTAATGAGTGGGGTATCTAGATCCTTTATTGACTCCTTTGCCATAGCATATTTGGAAGAAATTGTAGTGTTTATTAACATATGGTATGAACTCTAGAAATGGTATTGCAAACACTCCCAAAACATCGACTATGAGCCAACTTGAACAAGTGCAAGTTTACAAAATAGTTATTTGTGTAGTTAGGATTCTTGGTCAATAAAGAGCTACATATCGACCAGATTAAATTCAAAGATATCATTAGTTTTCCTAGTCAAAGAAATCTAAGTTACAATAGTTCGTGGTACTCACCAACTATTTGAGAAATTTTGTTAAGAACTTTTGAGAAGTAGCTATATAAATGATAACAAGTGGAGGTAGAAATTTCTAGTGGATAATAGTGCAAAAGAAGCCTTCAGATATTTAAAGTGGAAGACACATCACTACTAGGTCTTATCAAACATCAGTTATTACTTAAAATTGAATGTATGTTTCAAGTTGTTCTATGGGTGTGATTATTTATACAAGGGAAACCCATTTCATAATCCCTCAGAAATATTTGCTAGTATTGTAGTAAACTTCCCAACACACAACAAAGAGTTGTATGCAATTTTCTAAGCTATGAAGCATGGGATCCATTATAGAAAATGGAAAATCATCCACATAGATTATAAAACATTTCAACCCACACAAAGTCGTAATAAAGAATGTAGTTAAAGTGGATGGTATTTTGCAACAATGCAACTAGGTACTTAAGTAGGAAATGGGCACACAAAATCACATTGGAGATCTCCTCTAAAGATATCTGGCATACACATTGAATTCTCGATGAAGCTTGAATCATTTGTATTTGAGTAGTACAGGGAATTCTATGTAGTGGTCCCAAACTTTGGTCTAATCAAATAAGGCATGCAAGTATCGTGAAAGAGCATAGAGACAAATGCTTTCAATCCCTAAAGTCTTGAAGAACTTCTTTAAAAGATTGATAAATTTTATGTTCCCAAAGTGAACTAAGGATAAGTTATTGTGGGAAGCATATAGCTCTAAAGTTGTGGGACACTTTGATGTCACTGAGACATTGTCCAACTTACAACATCACATGTATTGTTCATAAATGCACATAGAAGTGGGAAGGTATGTCCCAATATGTGTATTATGTAGTTTTTCTAAGCAACAAGATAGGAAGTTTAACATATATAGACCACTTCAAGTCCCAATGAGGCCTTGGGAAAGCGTCTCCATATACTTTTGAAGATGAATCAATCACCCATATGACTACATGCTAGTACTTCCTAAAATATTCAGTGAAACATCCATAATAATGCCATGTTATAATACAATCACAAGACAAGAGGCAATCAAACTTGTCTTTGAAAGATTATGGTTATGCTTTTGAATACTCAAGTTGCCATATCAAATGTAATTTTTAGATGATGCTAAGGTTAATGATAGATGCCAAAAGTATTACATCATGTCCATAAAAAGATGGCTAGTTCTAGGTAGCAAAGCAAATGATTATGCACCTATTAAGAGAGTGTGACCGCAAGCATGCCAAGGCATTGCATGAAAACCTATCATATTGGTATAGTGGAGTAGTGCATGCTTGAATGCAAATGTCTTCGTTGATTATCTACTTAGGATGCCTCCCCTAGACACTTTTTGGCATGGAATTTAAAGTATCAAAGGCTTGCTACAAGCAAGAGGAACAAAAGTGGGTGAAAGATTTGAAGTTTGTGTCAATATTCTTTAGAAGAAGCACATGTATAAAGACAGTACAAGAAACACCACAAAATACAAAGTTTCCAAGTTGGTAAACACATATTAGTTAGAGTTGTTTGAGTTACCCTTGTCAGATAAAGAAATTGACAAGGAAGCACTCCTACCCGCCATCAAGGAATCCATTACTAGTCAATGAGCATATCTATGACAAGATCAAGTAGTACAACTAAAGACCACATCTATCAACACAATGAGATAAAATTGTTCCAAACTGAAAGCAAATGATAATTTCTAGGATAACAAGAGGTATAACCGAGATTAAGCCAAAGAGAATCTCCCGTATTTAGAAGTTGTGAGGGGCTATAAACTTCAAATGGGGGTGTTATTTGAGTATAGATCTCTAAGGTTGATTCACATGAATAGAGGCTATAAGTGATTGTGAAGTTGTAACACTACAAAAAGAATGAAATTGGAGATGAGGAAAAACATGAATGTAGTTCCAAATTGTAAGATAGTAGACAAATTAATAGCAAGTTGTGAGATCCATAAATGTGAAGTAATTGCAAAGACCAAAAAAGTTGCAAAGTTAAGGTTGCCAGACCTCTAAATATAGAATGATTGTAAAGGAAAAAAGAGCTAGATAAGAAAGGTTGTGACCCCCATAGAAGTAGAGCAACTACAAAGGCCGGAATGTTACAAAGATTAATTTAGAGCATAAGCAAAGTCATAATGGTAGATTGTGTTAAGGCCCAAAGAGGCATGCAACACTCAAAGGATAGAATATATATAAAGAAACCCCAAAACCAATATTTGTGAATCTATAGAAGCCACAAAAGATACTAACTTAGCCCCATAACCAAATTGTGAAAGACTCTAGGATGCAAAAAAATGGAGAGGTGGAACATCTAGGAAGGCCAATCAAATGGGAGGTTGAAACATATCATGGAAGGTAGAAGACCATAGATTCAAGAATAGTTACTTGAAAATATGGCATTTAGGATGTTACATCCCTAGACTATTTTTTGATAGTGTTACCAAGATGTAAATGTAACTATGAAAAGAATAGCTAAAGACATTTTGGATATTGATGTTTCCATTCCTCGTTGTATTCCTATTAATAATTATCTCAAGTAAAAGATTAAGATATGTCATTAGAGAATAATGAAGATAAGTCAAGGATCATATCCCATGGTGGAAGTAGTTATACTATGTTGTTGTAGTTACTCTTTTATTAATGAAATGAGGTGGTTACACGAGGCTAGTTATTTGTGTGAATGCATTTGGATATTTCAATGTTTGGTGTAACAACATTAGTTAAGCACTTGTTAGTCATAACATTGCATAGAAATTCATAGAACTCCTTTGGGTGATAAGACATGGAGGCTATCAAATCCATGAAACTAGAGAGCATGTGAAGTGTTGAAATCTAGCTAGGAAAAGCCCATAATCACATTGATTGCTTGTGATTCATGGCCAAGAAAATCACCAAAGTATTACCCAAACAACTTAACTTGATGAAGAGTAATGTCACAAAATGAGATTGGGCAGTAGCTAACTTAAGTCCATGCTCCAATATAGATCACAAAATATATAGAGTGACACAAAACTATATAAGCATGAGAGTTAGAGAATCGAATTTTATATAACAATCATGTTGATCTCAATTGATAGAATAAATGTGTTCAAGTAAATGTATAGGTGTCATAGGAATAATTTATAAAGTGGTATTGGCATATAATTAGCATGAGAGAAAAATTGATGGTCAATTAAACAGTATCCATTTATTGTTGGAGGAAAGGCAATGGCCCGGGACATATCATAGCCTCCATCATAGCTTGGGATATTGACTTTTATCTTTTAAATTATAGATTTTTTGTTTACTTGTCTGAATTTACCTTACACAACTCAAAAAAAGCCTTTGCTTCTATGAAGGATATCAATTCACAACATATAACCTCTGACTAGTATATTAGTCATTTAACTCCCAACAAATAAAAAACCTACAACATGTTACCTTTTTTTAATGTTGCAAAAGTGTTGCATCACATGCATTACTTTTAAAGTGGAAATTGCTTAGACAGTTCAATTGACAATTGCATATGCAATCCATTTAGGTAATTTCTCTTTTTCATATGTGTACAGTGTTCTTCATTTTTTGTTGAACCCTATATTAAATCATTTATGTTTGTAGATTAATTGCATGGGTCAACAAAATTTGGTTGATATAAAACCTTGCATGCAAGCTTTTATATTGAGGAGAATGTTGTAGAATCATCATTTCTTACTTTCTAATATTAGAACTTTGTATAACTAGTTTGTGAAAATTCCAGGTCCTATCAGCTTGTCTTCTTGGTCTGTCTTTGACCAAGCTAAGGCTCTAAGTTTTCACTGTCTTCTTTTAGTTTTCTGTTGTTTTATAACAGTCAACAGTCATGTTTCTTTTAAGCTGATTGTTATGGTTATATTCTCAATTTGGGTGCTCTAGCATGTCATTTTTGTCATGGGAAATTAGTACATGCAACTCAAATAAATACAACACACCTAATACATCGTTTACTGCTGATAATGAACAGATCTAAGAACTAATAGAATGCATTTGTAGACACAGTATTTTTGGTCAACATGACCCTGGACAAAACCCCCCCCGGGGAAAACCAGTTTGAGATCTAAATGTATATATGAGGAAAAGCAAGTATAGGTTACAGTAAACACAATAAATGATGGAACCTGATACAATAGTAACTCCAACAGAGTTGATATACAAGATCCCTCAAGCAGATGCGCCCCTGGATGGTGCGCCCCTCATGAAAATTGCCAGAACCACAGTAAATGCTCCAGAAATCATCTGTGATGTCAGAATGGAAAACCCCTCCGCAACTTTGCAACTGTCCTCACTGAAATCTGATGGCTAGAAATCCCACCAGAAAGGAATAAGCCTGCCAAGCTCATGCGCCCTCCTCAACTGTAGAATGACTCCAATAAAATAATGAAGCAAGCTACTCCAAGCTGTCCACAAGGAAAGCTAGCGGCCTCCTCAAAACCTCATGCATCTGACCTCATCTCCATAGCTTGAGTTCTCCTCCTCTCATGAGCAAAACTCTCCATGAATAAGTGCGCCCTCCTTAGACCCTTTTGCCCCTCTTTAGGCAAGAATAGGAAACCTAAGAATTAATGGTTGAGATCAATCCAAATGAAGGGATGAGATCTCACCAATCAATTCTAAATCATAACTCACTTTTGGGTTAAGTTTCCTAAGTCTACTTATGTCTCCAAAATCACCACAAAGTGATTTAATACTCACTTTAGCCAAAAGTGACCAAAACTCACTTTAACCAAAGTCAAAGTGAAAATAGACAAAAGTACTAGGTACAAAGTGTCAAATCCTTCCCTCATGTGCTAAGGAGGACAAAAGCACATGGGGAACACCTCCCAAGGTACAAATCTCAACATAGTTTGACATTTAAAAACTTGAATTTTATTCTCAAGGTTATTACTTTTTCATGTGTCAAACTTTCTCTATATATTCATAAAGTGTTTAGAGTTTGATGAGAACATAAATTTAATCTCCCAATTTGTAGTGTTGGGCCAATATTGAGTTGTCTATCTTATGTTACCAGTGGTTGCAACATCCAACTCTAGGCCATTATGATTGTTACTTCCAATGAAAAATGAAGGTAAACCCAATGATTTGCTAAAAGGTTCTGTAAAAATGCTTAAATACTTATTTAAAATGGTTAAAATCATATTTAAGTATGTTTCTCTAAGAAAGATTTGTTACACTTATTTTGTATAGGGGTAAATACTTAAGTATGTTTCTCTAAGAAAGCTTTGTTACACTTATTTTGTATGGAGGTAAATACTTTGAAAATGAGATGACTTTATCATTCAAACTCTTCAAAATTAGTGAAATCATACCTTGATAGGCTCCAATCTTTGCAAACAAAGATTATATTAAAGCCTAAGAATTCATGGCTTAGAACTTTTGCTTAAGAACTTTAATAAAAAGAAGATTAAATTAAGACATTGTAAACTTTAAGAAAAGAATTGATACGAATACATTTTCATTTTCAGATTATTATGATTTTTGTGTAGAAAAATAAATATAAAAAAGGAAAGATAAGAATTGGGTGTCTATAAAATATTGTTTTCTACAACACATTTTTTTAGAACTTAGGTATTTGATGCTTACTCTTCTACATATGAGAATATACTGAATTTGGTGGTGAACATATAATTATATCTAATTGGTTGAAATAAATAGTTTGATATTAAACTTAAGACATGAAGCATATGTTTTCTAGCCAATTATTGTAATTAGTAGATATATCAAATCAGCTGGATCATCATGTATTGAAGTACATTCATCTATTTTTCCTATTCAAGAGAGTTTTGAAGTACATTTCAATATTTCTTTAAATTTCTGTCTTTTCTTCCTTGTTAATTCAATGGCATATTCTCTTCTCTTCCATTTGAAGGTCTAATAGGGAGATACGAGTGCTTTTCATTATACAATCTCTCGCCATGATGAAATTTTGACAAAAGGGTCTAGTAATGATTAATAGGAGGCATCGTCTAAAGATTTCTGTTTTCAACCACGATGTTGATGCTTAATTGCACATTTAATTATAATCTAGGATTCGTACTTCTATTTAGCATGTCTAAAGCTTGTAAAATATATTTAAATGGTGTTAATACATTGAGCTTGTCAAAAAATTGGATATAATTGAATATCTTGAGATTAATTCAATAAGTTTGAATTTTTTTTTCACATTTTTAATTTTCCATTATGTACATTAATGGTTAAATTTGTATGCTAATAAATGCAATAGTTTTCATTTTTCATGAAATGTGGATGGTCTTATTGCTCTATCAATTATCATTTTCACACGAACAAAAATTGAATGGATATTAGACTAGCTAATGATGTTATTGTTTGCAATCTATATAAGGGCTTGTAACAAGTCAAATTAATAATTTTGTAGATCTTTGGTTTTCCTATGAACAAGGTGCAAGTATCAACAACATGGTTACCACTTATAATCTCAGGTGAAACCATCAATTCAATGAAACTAAGCCAACCTAAATACATACATG
>JZKD02S1963874.1:36075-65162 GCA_000966675.3 Picea glauca
AATATTCTATTTTAAGTACAAAGGTTACACTTGGAGGTTAATACCTCTCGCAACTACCAAAACATCAACACAATCTAGGGTCATGGTGTCATACTTAATAGGAATAAGAAGTGATGAAAACCACTCTAAAAGTTATTTTCACCCATACTAACCAAGCTAGTAATCTTCCTAGATACACTAATACACTTTAATGCCAAAAAAATACATTATGATGCCTTGATCACCAAAAAATAACCTTTGAAGTAGTATTACACTTTGTAAGAAAGTTGTTGCCCTTTGTATGTAGAAAATTCTCGAAGTATAGCATATCAAATGGACGAAAAAGATAATTAAAGAAAACGTCCTTTATCACCCTAGGCAAACTGCAACTAGCATATATGGATATTTCAATATCTCCAATTGGGACACTTCCTATCGATGTCGTTTTCCAACTTTAAAAATTGATTCTATAGTTGCATTTTTCCTTGTGGTTCCTACCACTTGTTTAAGAGCCCCTTTATAAGGTATTTTTTCCCTTGATTAATATTCAAATCATAGTTAATTAGAGGAATTCTCAAGGAGGTTAATTGGGAATTTATTTTTGTTTTTTTCTTTAGACAAATACCTGGGTTTTTGTACTCGTAGGGTTTTCATTTGTCTAAATGTTTTAACCATATATGTAGTTTTCTTATTATCTTATATAAAGAATCATCATTAGTTGATTTTCTTGGCAACGGTTTTCTATGGAAATTCATAAGTTTCAGCCCAACCTTGAGGTTTCCCAAATCTATTTCCTGTGAGCTTTCAGCATTAGGGCTGAATCTGAATATAGATTATAACAACATATTATTTCCCTTCTGTCCAACCAATTATACAAGGCAGTCCAAGAAAATAAACACCAAACAATTGCACTTCAAGAAAAATATTTTTCTAGTCCTTAGGACACAATTCCCAACATATAACAGATCTGACAATTACTTTATTACAGCAGATTTATTATAGTGATAAATCTCCCTGCTTAGCTTCTATATGTTTATCAAGTCATCTAACAGAATTAGTGAATCGATCATGATAAATCTGCATACCAAATAGTCCCATAAACTAATTCACCATGAGAATATAAGCTGAAAATCAAATCTGCAAGTACACAAAGTTTGAACAGTAAAACATACTTTATATATACCTAAGAATGAAGTTGCAAGTACATATAAAAAATTTATCCAATGCTGGTACAGGTAAGTCCTTCAAGCTTATCACAAGTTAGGACCTCTCCAATGCTCTCCAAACCCTAGCTAGGGCAACCTCAACAAGCTAGCATCATACCAACTATCAAAGTCTAGCCACCAACTCCTCCTTGCTAGGAGTCACTTCAAACCATAGCTGGTCACTCCACTAAAGGTCCACAATGAGCTAGTATACACACTTACAAGTCTTCTTTGGCATCTTCACTTGCATCACACAAATGTAAAGAGAAGACAAATTAGTCTTCCACTATCTTCTCCACATCAAGCACTCCAAGTACTACTAGGGTTTCCAATGCCACAAAGCCTTAGTCTTCTCTCACAATAACCCCAAGAACAAGTGCCCCCTTTTCTCCTCTATGGTTTCTCCTAAACACTAGCTTCCCTTGTCTTCTTAGTGCAAACCCTAACATTAACACCTTGCTTGCATCAACACAAGAACCCTAGCATAGTGGACAAGAGTGCAAAGTGCAATCAAGAAGATGTACCAATGAAAGAGACAATAAAGTGAACAAGGTCCACAAGCAAGCAACCTAATTAATCACTAGTTAGGCCCACATGTGAAGTGCTCCAACTTCAAGGTGGCACATGTCTAGCTCCAAGATAAGCACTATCCAATAAGCAAGGGTTCCAAGTTGAACATTCCATAAGAAAGGTCCAACACTCCTCCTCCAAAGGTCTTTAATGCTCCAATACTGCCTCTTAAGCCATGCACTCCTCTAGGTCCACCAGATGTCCATGAACACTCCTCAACCCAAGTGTCCTTAAGTCAAGCACAAGCCTCCATTTAAGAAACCAAGTGTTTCCATACTACGTAGGGCTCAACACCATTCTACTAAATGCCCAATGCTCCTCCAAGTAGGTCCTCCTCTCAAACAAGCAACCAAGCCCTCCACATGTGGCTCATGAAAAATATCACCATGCCACATAGGTCTCCAACCTCCTAATGAAGTGCACCACATAAGCATCAATTCAATGTATAACAATCCATGAAGAAACTATCTCCAATGTGTACATCCACTAAGATACAACCAAGGGTAGGCATTGCACCATGCACTACACATCACATGAAGCACCCCCAAGACTCATGGTGTAAACACTTTTGGAGTTATGTCACCATTTTATGGCTTTTCACGTTTCCAATTCTGTTGTCTTTGTCATGAGCCTTCTTGGCTTTTCATAGGTTCTAGAGTGTAGTTGATTTACTTTATAGAGATAAATGATGAGCAATACCTAGTATGAATATGATAAAATGCACTCAAGAATTGTTAGAAACTTATTCAAAAGGTTTTTTGTATTTTTCTACTATTTAACAATCTTTAATTATTCACTATTATTATTATTGTTTGCAGATTGAGATGGCTTCACTATTTCAACATCACATCAAATGTTAAAATTGGGAAGAGCATTGGTATAAATTGGTTAACCAAACATGGCAAATTTATGATGGTGGTGTTAAAGAGTATAGTTATCTAATAAGGGAGCAAATATACTATAGTTTAAAATGCACTAGGAGAGCTTCCCATGGATGATAAAGGTTAACCAGACCCAGTTCATGATGCGGGGTTAAAGGGTATAGTTATCTAAAAAGGTCGCAAATATGTATTAGAAGAGTTTAAAGTGTATTAGAAGAGTTTCACGTGGATGATAAAACGAACGGTTATTTGTAGTTTGGATTCTCAACTTCTATGGGAATGTTTCGAATTGATCATGATAATGTGAACAAATCTTAGCCAATTATTATATAGCAATGCATTATACGCCGTGTAATTTTTGAGTAACTACATGAAGAAAATGATAATGAGAGTTAAATATCTAAGAATGATATGTCGCTGGGACGAAACCTAAGTACTCAATACATTAAATTAGATTTTGGTAATGGCGTAGTTGAATTTAATTGATAACTTAATTCTCTATACTCAGTGTAGGTTTGTGGATCCAAAAGTAAAACTAAATCATGTAATGTAAAAGATTCAAAGGAAGAAAACTAGAAGCTTGAACTCCATGATCTTTTAGCTTCAATGTCAAAACACCTTTTGTGAATTCTATTAGAGATTTCCTATTGTGCATGAAGATACTTAGCTATAAAAATGAACAGATGTTTAGTTATTTGTAGAAATTTCTGCACTCTTTGACTTTTAATGCAAAATTCAGAAATTTCACCACACAAGGAGGTTTCATGCATCTAGTCCCTGTGAACTTCAGCCTTAGGGTTGATCTAAAATATTAATTTACAACGACAAACAACAGACAATGTTTCATCTCACTTCAACTCAACACACTAGGCAGCCCAAGAGAAAAGATATCAAACATACACAAACAAGTTTTAGCCCTTAGAGCACACTTTTCAAGCATAAACCAGATCTGAAAATCACTTTAATACAAAAAAAATTACAGAAGAAAATCTACTCTCTTATCTTCCAATTATATGTTAAACCAATTAGCACTTTCAACCCTTAATTATGTCAAATCAGCTTGAATAATAAGTGCTGGAAATTACCAAATCAAGAAGACAATTCAAGCTGAAATTCAAATATGCAATTACACAAGCATTGGATAGCTTGAATAACAAGTGCTGGAAATTACCAAATCAAGAAGACAATGCAAACTGAAATTCAAATATGCAATTACACAAGCATTGGATAGCTGGAAACTATATATATATATATTACATGTACATACCACAACTTTATCATAAAGTAGGTACAATCTCTATCTCTCCAAACCTTGGCTAAGGGAAACCATGAAAACCCTATCCTCTACCAAAGATCTCCTACAAACAAACATAAACAAAAGGTAGTCCTCTTTGGATTTAACACTTGTCTCCCACAAGTGTTCATGACGTTTCCTTCTCTCCCCCTCAATCAATCGCCTATAGGGTAAACCTTAGCTTCTTTGCTTCCTTAGGGTGAAACCCTAACCTTAGAACAAGCTTGAACTTCTTTAAGAACCCTAGCGCTCAACACAAGAGAGATGATACAATGATGAATACATGAGAGAGATAATGAATGGATAACTATCATCTCTAACATGTCTCTTTCTTCACATCCTCTCTTAGTGTTTCCTCATGAACCTTAACGTCTTGCTTCCTACAAGACAATACAAAGAATAGAGTATAATGGTGATTACTTTGATATGAAATAGCTCTCTCCTTTCTCTATTATATGAGAGGTAAGGGAAGCCAAAAATACAAAGTTGACCTAAACCCTTACAAGCAAACCTATCTCTAGCAAGTAGGTTCACACGTGTGAAATGCTAGACTCCAAGAGGACATTTGTCAAGCTCCAAGGTGATGTTATTAACAAGAAAGACTTGATGGCATGAATGCTCCTCAGGCAAGGTCTAATGCTCCTCCTCCAAAGGCTCCAAGGCTCTAATGCTCTTGCAAAGTAGTGTGCTCATCTGGGTCCACCACACCTACATGACCACTCCCTCAACCCAAGCTACCATATGTCAAGTACACACCTCCATGCAAGCAATCCAAGTGTGCCCATGTCATCTAGGGTTCAACATCCTCCTTTAGAATGCTAAGCGTGTCCTCCAAGCAAGAAACTCAACCTTCACGTGGCCATCATGAAGAAGTCACTAGTTGTCTAAAGGTTTCAAATGCTCCAAGGAAAAAAGCCACATAAGCATCCATACAAGGTCTAACAATTTAAGAGCAAACCATCTCTACATGTGCATGTCTATCATAGAACTTCCAAAGGATCGTCCATATTCCATGCACTCCACATCACATGAGGCACCCCCAAGCATGGTGTAAACACTTTCAGAGTAACCTCGAAAGCTAACACTCCCTATTTATGAGGAAAGTGTTTTGACCAACACTATTATGCTCTTTCTGCAACTCACCTAGACTTGTCATCTGCGAATCTGTACCTACGATTGTCACATAATCAACCATTGGGCCCTGGAAATGAACAATCATCCGGTTATCACTGTTGAATTTTTAATGCCTAGCTCAAGCACATGTAGTTTCTCTCGATTTAGCATGAACTTGAACCATAAACAATGCAACAATACAATATACAATAGCTACAGTAACCAAGATCACAGGAAGAATAACCATGCATAAGACACAAGAAGTTATCCTGGGAAAACCCTTCTCAAACAAGGGAAAAACCCAACAATCCTTTGCTATAGAGTCAAGAGAAGATCACCCTTTCACAACAAACCCTACCGCACACAAGGTGCTCTATGACCAAGAAAGCTAGCACCTAAGAGAAGTGCGCACCAAATTTCAGATCTCCATAATGTGTGTTGTGAGAATGAGATATGATCCACAACGGGGATGTATCTCTCTTATAAATACATGACCTAACTCATCAATAGACGTGTCTATTGGCACAATAGGGCCGACTTGTACAATTAAATAATATAATTAATCTTTTACACAATATTAATTATCTTTACATAGTAGGGCCGACTTGTACCCTTCACAATACAAATTAGGGTTCACAATAATATTACTCTTAGACAATATAGCAAGGGATATCACAAGCATCCTCTAATGCTCTGCCACTAGGGACAAGTCCACATGTGCTCAACCACAGGGACGTCACTCTCAACAGATCAACTCAACTAAATCCATAGGAGTACGAACTGGAGAGCCATCTCAAGTCAACTCAACTAAGTCCATAGGAGTTCGACAGGAGACCATCTCAAGTCATCTCAACTCAGTCCAAAGGAGCACGACAGGAGACCAACACAAGTCATCTCAACTCAGTCCAGAGGAGTACGACTAGCCTATCACATAAGCGTTCTCACAGATCATCTCAACTCAGTCAAGAGGAGAATGATATGGAGAATGTCTCATGAAGCTGCAATCATCAACACTCCCTCTCAGCTAGGGAGGCATTCTCCACCAGGCCAAGTCTCTCACGTAAGTACTCGAACTTCGTCTTGGCAAGCGGTTTGGTGAAGACATCTGCAACTTGCTCGTGTGTAGAAAGGTACCACACATGTACTTCTTTCCTCTGCACCATATCTCTGATGTAATGGTATTTGATCTCAATGTGTTTCGATTTATCGTGAAACACAAGATTCTCCGAGAGCTTCACACAACTCTGGTTATCACAATGGATAACGGTGGAATCCATCTCATGTCCAAATAAGTCTGCAAGGAGCTTGCAAAGCCACACTGCTTCACATACTGCCACACATAATGCAATGTACTCTGCTTCTGCGGTACTCAAAGCCATAGAAGTCGGTTTCCTGTTGCACCAGGAAACCATGGCAGATCCCAAAGTAAAACAACAACTGGAGGTGCTCTTTCGGTCCACTGTGCTCCCTGCCTAATCTGCATCGACATATCCCTGCAATCTCATGTTTACACCGAAGGCATATCTTAGGCCCCAACCAACTGTGCCTCGTAAATATCTCAACACATGCTTCGCTGCTATCCAGTGTCTGTCTCGACTGAATCATAAACTGACTGAGTACACTCACTGCATAACATATATCAGGTCTGGTGTTAACCAGATACATCAATGATCCAATCAGTTGTCTGTAAAGATGTGGATCAATCTCGCCTGAATCGGAAGAAGTATCACTCGATTTCTTTAGATTCATCACCATCGATGTAGCCATGGGTTTGCAGTCTGTCATCCCAAATTTCTTCAATATCTCAGCTGTGTATTTCCTCTGACTCAGGAGAATCTCATCAGTCCTCTGCCACACTTCTAGTCCGAAGAAGTAGTGCATCATACCAAGGTCCTTCATCTCGAATTCAGAAGCCAATGCACACTGCATTCAACAATAAGGCTTTCTGAACCTGTGAGGAATAAGTCATCAACATATAGGACCAAAATCAGGCACTCGTCAGCAACAATGTTGTAGTATAGCTTGGGATCAACAACACTCTTGCTGAAGCCCAAACTCATTAAGTATCCATCAATCTTCTCATACCATGCACACGGTGCCTGCTTTAGTCCATACATGGATTTCTTCAACCTACACACATGAGACTCCTTCTCATGTATCACGAATCCATCTGGCTGCTCGATGTAAACTTCTTCCTCAATCTCACCATTGAGAAAGGTTGTCTTCACATCCATTTGATGTAGTCTCCAACCCATGGATGCGACAAGGGAAATAATTGTATAGATGGAAGTGTATCGAGCAACAGGAGCAAATGTCTCCTCATAATCTATTTCCTCCACATGAGAGAATCCTCTAGCCACAAATCTCACTTTGTACTTCTCGACACTTCCATTAGCTACATGTTTGATATTATAGATCCACTTGGAAGTCACTATAGACTTTCCTTTCGGTCTCAGAATAATATCCCACACATCATTCTTCATGATGGACTGATACTCTTTGGTCATGGCATCTTGCCAAACCTGCTGACCTGTTGCTTCTCCATGACAAGAAGGCTCAGTATCAATGATGTGGCTCATAGCTAAAACATAGCTCAAAAATATCTGTGGTCTCTTGTTCTCTCAGAATGTACCACGAGGAGCTGCATGTCCCTCTGCCTCCTGTAGAGTCTGTCGAGCTCATGCAGGCCTCTTCTGGCCTACTACAATGTCTCTCAGAACATCAATTGGAGCTATGGGATCAACTGGATCAACTAGATCAGTGATTGTCTCCCTCTGAACTGCTGAAGGGGGAGAATGTATTGTCTCTTCTTTCTTCTCGCTGTCAATCTCCACCTGAGATTCTCTATATCTTCGGAAGGCTATCTCTTCCTCAAAGGTGACATCTCTGCTAACCTCGATTTGTCTCTGACCAGGGATGTAGATTCGATATGCCTTTGAAGATTCATTGTACCCCACAAATGTACCCTTTCTACCTCTTGCAGAGTCTCATAAAGAAGACCTTTTGTCCACAAGTTCTGCTAGTTCTACTTTCTTCTCAAATAGTTTGACTCCCTTTGAGTCAAGTGACTCCCTCTGAAGTCTGAAGGATAAACATCTTTCCTGGAGGAAATTATGACATCATCCTTTTCCTTTGTTGCTATCCTGGCGACATCCCATGCCTTCTCAGGTCCTCTACTGCCTCTACAATACTTTACTAAGCAAGGAGAAGTATGGGCTCTCGTACCAGGGATCATGGCCCTTCAATAATGAAATAAGAAATCTGGCTTCCCGTACTAGGATAATAACCAAGATGGTCTCCTGTAGGGATAACAACCAAAATGGCCTCATGTACTAGGATAATAACCAACCAAGAAAATTTGGACTCCCATACCATGCATAATAATCCAAGTCATGAGGGCTCCCATACCAGGGATAATACCCTTCATTATAAAATGCAAGATACAACAGAGTAATGATGAAATCAATTAAGGAATGTAGTGCAAAACTTGCCTTAGTCTACAATCACGCTCAATCTTGCTTTTGGTCTTCCTAGGAAGACTGATATAGAGAAGAACTCCTCGTCGTTCTTGCTTGCATTCCTTGATTTCTTTTGAGGTGGCTTTTGATCAACATGTTGCTTTCGTTTCTTCCACAAAGGACAATGATTCACATAGTGACAAGGGCTTGATCATAATGGGAATCTTGCACATCACTAGCTTTGACATCATTTATCTTTTATTTAGCCTTCTCTTCATCAGTTGCTATTGCTGGTAGAGTTCCTTCTATCAACCTTAATAGGTCACTCTCTTCTAGAGTGATGTGTAATCTTGACTTCCAGGAGCTGAAGTTGCTTGATCCATCAAGCCTATCTTCCATCAAAGCTCTGCTCCGCATGGCTTGCAGATTCTTCACAAACCCTAGCGGCTAGGATAGAAACCCTAGCTTCAGAAAACCCAACGGCTAGGCTAGGCTAGAAACCCTAGGTTTCGTTGGACTTATGATTGCCAACACGAAGCCTTGGAGAGTCAAAAGAACCTCATCAAGCTGCAAAAATACCCCAACGTTCTGCAGAAACCCTAGAAACCCTAGGGTCGAAAATCAAAACTTCTTCAATTTTTGATCTAAGGGTTGCAGGTGGTGCACTGGACTAGGCTGTACTTGCCTGTGCAAAAATTAGGCCCAACTTTCCAAGGGAAAGTGCTAAAACTAGCTTGACAAGGAAAATGGTAACGGTCGTTTTTGTAGTTGTAGCAAGAAGGTGACAACTAGCTTGGAATAACTTGTGCAATGGCTCTTCAGGAACACTACTCTGATACCATGTTGAATTTTTAATGCTTAGCTCAAGCACATGTAGTTTCTTTCATTTTAGCATGAACTTGAACCATAAACAATGCAACAATACAATATACAATAGTTGCAGTTACCAAGATCACAAGAAGAATAACCATGCACAAGACACAAGAAGTTATCCTGGGAAAACCCTTCTCAAACAAGGGAAAAACCCAACAATCCTTTGCTATAGAGTCAAGAGAAGATCACCCTTTCACCACAAACCCTAGCGCACACAAGAGGGTGCTCTATGACCGAGAAAGCTAGCGCCTAAGAGAAGTGCACACCAAATTTCAGATCTCCACGATGTGTGTTGTGAGAATGAGATATGATCCACAACGGGGATGTATCTCTCTTATAAATACATGATCTAACTCATCAATATATGTGTCTATTGGCACAATAGGGCTGACTTGTACAACTAAAGAATACAATTAATCTTTTACACAATATTAATTATCTTTACATAGTAGGGCCAACTTGTACCCTTCACAATACAAATTAGGGTTTCACAATAATCTTACTCTTAGACAATATAGCAAGGGATCTCACAAGCATCCTCTAGTGCTCTGCCACTAGGGATAAGTCCACATGTGCTCAACCACAGGGATGTCACTCTCAACAGATCAACTCAACTAAATCCATAGGAAACTAAGTCCATAGGAGTCCAACTTGAGACCATCTCAAGTCATCTCAACTCAGTCCAAAGGAGCACGATAGGAGACCAACACAAGTCATCTCAACTCAGTCCAGAGGAGTACGACTAGCCTATCACATAGGCGTTCTCACAGATCGTCTCAACTCAGTCTAGAGGAGAACGATTTGGAGAATGTCTCATGAAGCTGTAATCATCAACAATCACAACCCCCCATCCAAGCATCACACCTAGCCTCCTCAAGATAATTGAACGACTCACAAATGGAAGATACCAATGCAATATGAGTAACATATCTCCTAGGAAGTTTACTTACCCTCATTGAAGATTTGGGCGCTCCTACATTCTCTTGTGTATCCTTTATTGTTTGAGTAAGCCATCTTAGCTTCCTTTGCGATGGAGTAGTAGGCGAAGGCATATCTACTCCCAATCTCCCTTGATCCACTCTTGAATATGAGTCATCTCAAACTTTTGAATCAATCTCTAGAACAACAACTTCCTCACTCTCTTCAATCACTGAAGGAGATTCTCGTGATCAAACTTCACATCTCTGCTTACCACAATCTTCCGCTGTGTTGGAATACCAATCTTGTAAGCTATGGAAGTGTTAGTGTATTCAACAACACACGATACTATCACGACATCTCAATTCTCCAAAGAACACTCGCCAATTGTTAATTTGAAGTAGCATAACTATGGATCATTAGTAACCTACCAAACTCCATCATCCCTCAAGTCAACATCATGGGCCAAAACTATCAACAACATGTGATCATGGGTATCTCGCGCATGCACCTCGGAACCTTTGGCAATTGAAGGATCAACATCAACAAAGTTGAATCCCTATGTTGGAGAGAATCCTGAAGCAAGAGTATCATCAAGGTTGACTCCCTCTCGCTAAGAGAATCTAACAAACCTGTTTCTATACTCTACAACACTCCTATGGTTGCAAGCCTAGAATCAATCCTCGATTCGACAATAGGTTTTGAACCTGCCTCCATGGCATATTGTCATGGATGTTCCACATTTGACTCCTTAAGTCTAGAAGGCTCATCCAATTTCTCACTAGAATATACAAGTGTCGTACAATCAATGAACAACCTATAAAGGCCACCATCTAGCACATCTCTAGCCAAAGTCCTTGCACTTGATAGACTACAACCACTAATAGTGCAACACTGTCCTTCAAATGTAGCTCTATACTAAAGCTTTTCCATATACAAAATTGAAAGAATATTTTTCTTCAACCCGGGAACAAACAAAATATCATTCAACTCAAGAACATCACTTGGTGGTATTTGAAATCAAATGGATTCCAATCCTCTCACACAATAAATGGCATCATCACCCAACTCCACACTCAAACCTCCCTCTTGCTCCTAAAGTTTATCGAAGAGTGTCTTGTCATAGTCATACATCTCAATACTCCATTGTCCACATACCATCCAACACTGGACATAATGTTAGAAGATAAACAAGAGACAATGGAGAAGGTGGTCTCAAACTGGGATGATCCCTCATACACTCCAACTACAATGCTTGTTGCAACCTTTTTGGCCTTCCCCTTCTTCTTTGGACACTAGTTGGCATAATGTCCCATTTGGTGACACCTAAAACATTTTGACTTATTCAAGTCTTTATTTCTTGGACCTTCCTTCTTACCCTTTTTGCTTCCCTTCTTCACCTTCCTAGTGAATGCTACTTCTTCTACTCCATTTTGTTATGCTTAACAGGTTTCCAACCTGATCTCTTCTTGCACAAGGTTATTTGAAAGCTTTGCAAAGTCTCACAAGCATTTGGACAAAACACATTTAAAATGGATAAAGTCCATTCAAAGCAATGGACACCAACTCCTTGTCCTCCACTTTCATCTTTATGGCAAGTAGTTGATCCTTCGACTCTCTGACCTTGGTAAGGTAGCTCACCATCGTGTATGTCTTACCCATGCAAACCACACAAAGTTTGTTCCTCATGAGCATTTCTCAGGGAACACAAGTAATCTGAAATAAACCAACCAAAGTATCAAACCTATCCTTATTGGCCTTCTTCTTTGCAATGTGTGAGGGATGAAGTGATCCTTCACTAGATCAAGAATTATTTTCTTTTCCTTGGCTGCTTCTTGTTATGGATGGCTAACTTCCTCTGATAAGAAGGGGTAGCCATCACTTTTTCAACATGTGCCCAAATCTTGTCTTCCTCCATAAGCATTTGCAACCTTAGCTTCCAAGGTATGAAATTGGAAGCACCTTCCAACCTGTGACACTCTCGAAGACCGAGAGTCCTATCTTGTACATCCAAAGGAAAAAATCAACAACTAATGAGTTGAACAACTCTACAAGAGTTCCAACGCTTCTCCCAAGCATCCTAAGGTTTCACACCCAAACACTTGTAAATATGTCAAGTACCACTCCCAAGTACAATGTAGTTGAAATACCAACTCCCTCTACCAAATGAATGATTTCAGCAAGATAACTCTGATACCATGTAGAAATTTTGCATTCTTTGACTTTTAATGCAAAACTTATAAATTTCATCTTTCATCTCACAAGGTCTCTTGAATTTAGTCCCTCTGAAATTTAGCCTTAGGGATGATCTAAAATATTAATTTACAACGAAAAATAATGGAAAATATTTCATCTCACTTCAACCCAACACGTTATGGAACCCAAGAGAAAAGATATCAAACATATGCCAACAAGTTTCAGTACTTAGGGCGCACTTTTCAAGCATAAATCAGATCTGAAAATCACTTTAATACCACTGATTTACAACAGAAAATTTGCTCTCTTATCTTTCAATTATATGCCAAGTCACTTATATATATATAGAAGAATGAAGTACATGTGCATACTACAACTTTATCACAAAGCTATACACACACACACACACACACACACACACACACACATATAAGAATGAAGTACATGTGCATATTGCAGCTTTATCACAAAGCCTGTACAATCTCTAGCTTTCCAAATCTTAACTAGGGAAAACCATGAAAACACTACCCTCAACCAAATATATCCAACAAGCAAGCATCAACACAAGTTAGTCCTCCCTGGCTTCAACATTTGTCTCCCACAAGTGTCCAAGACGTTTCTTTCTTTCCACCCCCTCAATCAATCTCCTCTAGGGCAAACCTTAGCTTCTTTGTCTCCTTAGGGTGAAACCCTAACCCGGGAACATGATTGAACTTCTCCAAGAGCCCTAACACTCAAGAAAAAAATAAATGATATAATGAAGAATACTTGAGAAAGAGAGAGAGTAGTGCAACACTCTTCTCACATTTCTAACACAAGATGATGAATGAATAGTTATCATCTCCAATGTCTCTCTTTCTTCATATCTTCTCCCGAGNGAAAACCATGAAAACACTACCCTCAACCAAATATATCCAACAAGCAAGCATCAACACAAGTTAGTCCTCCCTGGCTTCAACATTTGTCTCCCACAAGTGTCCAAGACGTTTCTTTATTTCCACCCCCTCAATCAATCTCCTCTAGGGCAAACCTTAGCTTCTTTGTCTCCTTAGGGTGAAACCCTAACCCGGTAACATGATTGAACTTCTCCAAGAGCCCTAACACTCAAGAAAAAAATAAATGATATAATGAAGAATACTTGAGAAAGAGAGAGAGAAGTTCAACACTCTTACCACATTTCTAACACAAGATGATGAATGAATAGTTATCATCTCCAATGTCTCTCTTTCTTCATATCTTCTCCCGAGGTTTCTTTGTGAACCTTAACATCTTGCTTCCTACAAGACAATACAAGGAATATAGTACAATGATGATTATTTTGATGTGATATGACTCTTTCCTTTCTCTATCTATATGAGAGGTAAGGGAGGTCAACAATATCAAGTAGGCCTAAAGCCGTACTAACAACCTATCTCGAGTAAGTAGGTCCAAACATGTGAAATACTCCACTCTAAGAGGACACATGTTAAACTCCTAGATGATGTCAATAAGCAAGGTTGCAAGACATGAATGCTCCACAAGTAAGGTCCAACACTCCTCCTCCAAGGGCTCCAATTCTCCAACACTCCAAAGCAATGTGCTCCTCCAGGTCCACCACATCTACATGACCACTCCCTCAACCCATGCTAGCATAAGTGAAGTACAAGCCTCCATGTA
Organism: Picea glauca; assembly: GCA_000966675.3. NCBI lineage: Eukaryota > Viridiplantae > Streptophyta > Pinopsida > Pinales > Pinaceae > Picea > Picea glauca. The sequence continues at coordinate 50,219 of JZKD02S1963874.1, forward strand.
TGCAATCCAACTGTGACCATGTAGTCTAGGATTCAACACCCTTCTCCCGAATGCCAAATGCTCCTCCTCTAAAGCAAGGCGTCCTCTAAGCAAGCAACTCAACCTCCATGTGGACATAATGAAGAAAACACCAAGTTGTCTAAATGTCTCCAACCCTCTTAAGGAAGAAATCCATATAAGCATCCATACAAGGTCTAACAATCCAAGATAAAGCTACATGCACATGTGCATATCCATCATGGAACAACCAAGGGATCATCCATCTACCATGCTCACCACATCGCAAGAGGCACCCCAAGCATGGTGTAAACACTTTCGGAGTAACCCCAAAAGCTAACATTATTATCTAGCAATTTATGTAAAAGTTAATAAATCATTTCATGTATGTATTTAGGTTGGCTTAGTTTCATTGAATTGATGGTTTCACCTGAGATTATAAGTGGTAACCATGTTGTTGATACTTGCACCTTGTTCATAGGAAAACCAAAGATCTAGATTGCAAACAATAACATCATTAGCTAGTCCAATATCCATTCAATTTTTGTTCGTGTGAAAATGATGATTGATAGAACAATAATACCATCCACATTTCATGAAAAATGAAAACTGTTGCATTTATTAGCATACAAATTTAACCATTAATGTACATAATGGAAAATTAGAAATGTGAAAACAAATTCAAACTTATTGAATTAATCTCAAGATATTCAATTATATCCAATTTTTTGACAAGCTCAATGTATTAACACCATTTAAATATATTTTACAAGCTTTAGACATGCTAAATAGAAGTACAAATCCTAGATTATAATTAAATGTGCAATTAAGCATCAACATCGTGGTTGAAACCAGAAATCTTTAGACGATGCCTCCTATTAATCATTACTAGACCCTTTTGTCAAAGTTTCATCATGGCGAGAGATTGTGTAATGAAAAGCACTTGTATCTCCCTATTAGAACTTCAAATTGAAGAGAAGAGAATATGCCATTGAATTAACAAGGAAGAAAAGACAGAAATTTAAAGAAATATTGGAATGTACTTCAAAACTCTCTTGAATAGGAAAAATAGATACATAACTATACATGATGATCCATCTGATTTGATATATCTACTAATTACTCTAATTGGCTAGAAAACATATGCTTCATGTCTTAAGTTTAATATCAAACTATTTATTTCAACCAATTAATTATATGTTCACCACCAAATTCAGTATATTCTCATATGTAGAAGAGTAAGCATCAAATACCTAAGTTCTAAAAAAATGTGTTGTAGAAAACAATATTTTATAGACACCCAATTCTTATCTTTCCTTTTTTATATTTATTTTTTTACACAAAAATCATAATAATCAGAAAGTGAAAATGTATGCATATCAATTCTTTTCATAAAGTTTACAATGTCTTAATTTAATCTTCTTTTTATTAAAGTTCTTAAGCAAAAGTTCTAAGCCATGAATTCTTAGGCTTTAATATCATCTTTGTTTGCAAAGATTGGAGCCTATCAAGGTATGATTTCATTAATTTTGAAGAGTTTGAATGATAAAGTCATCGCATTTTCAAAAGTATTTACCTCCATACAAAATAAGTGTAACAAAGCTTTCTTAGAGAAACATACTTAAGTATTTACCCCTATACAAAATAAGTGTAACAAAGCTTTCTTAGAGAAACATACTTAAATATGATTTTAATATTTAATCATTTTAAATAAGTATTTAAGCATTTTTACAGAACCTTTTAGCAAATCATTAGGTTTACCTTCATTTTTCATTAGAGATAACAATCATAATGGCCTAGAGTTGGATGTTGCAACTACTGCTAACATAAGATAGACAACTCAATATTGGCCCATGTTGAGCACTACAAATTGGGAGATTAAATTTATGTTCTCATCAAACTCTAAACACTTTATGAATATATAGAGAAGGTTTTACACGAAAAAGTAAAAACCTTGAGAATAAAATTCAAGTTTTTAAATGCCAAACTAGTTATACGAAGTTCTAATATTAGAAAGTAAGAAATGATGCTTCTACAACATTCTCCTCAATATAAAAGCTTGCATGCAAGGTTTTATATCAACCAAATTTTGTTAACCCATGCAATTAATCTACAAACATAAATGCTTTAATATAGGGTTCAACAAAAATTGAAGAACATCGTACACATATGAAAAAGAGACGTTACCTAAATGGATTGCATATGCAATTGTCAATTGAACCGTCTAAGCAATTTCCACTTTAAAAGTAATGCATGTGATGCAACACTTTTGCAACATTAAAAAAAGGTAACATGTTGTAGGTTTTTTATTTGTTGGGAGTTAAATGACTAATATACTAGTCAGAGGTTATATGTTGTGAATTGATATCCTTCATAGAAGCAAAGGCTTTTTTTGAGTTGTGTAAGGTAAATTCAGACAAGTAAACAAAAAATCTATAATTTAAAAGATAAAAGTCAATATCCCAAGCTATGATGGAGGCTATGATATGTCCCGGGCCATTGCCTTTCCTCCAACAATAAATGGATACTGTTTAATTGACCATCAATTTTTCTCTCATGCTAATTATATGCCAATACCACTTTATAAATTATTCCTATGACACCTATACATTTACTTGAACACATTTATTCTATCAATTGAGATCAACATGATTGTTATATAAAATTCGATTCTCTAACTCTCATGCTTATATAGTTTTGTGTCACTCTATATATTTTGTGATCTATATTGGAGCATGGACTTAAGTTAGCTACTGCCCAATCTCATTTTGTGACATTACTCTTCATCAAGTTAAGTTGTTTGGGTAATACTTTGGTGATTTTCTTGGCCATGAATCACAAGCAATCAATGTGATTATGGGCTTTTCCTAGCTAGATTTCAACACTTCACATGCTCTCTAGTTTCATGGATTTGATAGCCTCCATGTCTTATCACCCAAAGGAGTTCTATGAATTTCTATGCAATGTTATGACTAACAAGTGCTTAACTAATGTTGTTACACCAAACATTGAAATATCCAAATGCATTCACACAAATAACTAGCCTCGTGTAACCACCTCATTTCATTAATAAAAGAGTAACTACAACAACATAGTATAACTACTTCCACCATGGGATATGATCCTTGACTTATCTTCATTATTCTCTAATGACATATCTTAATCTTTTACTTGAGATAATTATTAATAGGAATACAACGAGGAATGGAAACATCAATATCCAAAATGTCTTTAGCTATTCTTTTCATAGTTACATTTACATCTTGGTAACACTATCAAAAAATAGTCTAGGGATGTAACATCCTAAATGCCATATTTTCAAGTAACTATTCTTGAATCTATGGTCTTCTACCTTCCATGATATGTTTCAACCTCCCATTTGATTGGCCTTCCTAGATGTTCCACCTCTCCATTTTTTTGCATCCTAGAGTCTTTCACAATTTGGTTATGGGGCTAAGTTAGTATCTTTTGTGGCTTCTATAGATTCACAAATATTGGTTTTGGGGTTTCTTTATATATATTCTATCCTTTGAGTGTTGCATGCCTCTTTGGGCCTTAACACAATCTACCATTATGACTTTGCTTATGCTCTAAATTAATCTTTGTAACATTCCGGCCTTTGTAGTTGCTCTACTTCTATGGGGGTCACAACCTTTCTTATCTAGCTCTTTTTTCCTTTACAATCATTCTATATTTAGAGGTCTGGCAACCTTAACTTTGCAACTTTTTTGGTCTTTGCAATTACTTCACATTTATGGATCTCACAACTTGCTATTAATTTGTCTACTATCTTACAATTTGGAACTACATTCATGTTTTTCCTCATCTCCAATTTCATTCTTTTTGTAGTGTTACAACTTCACAATCACTTATAGCCTCTATTCATGTGAATCAACCTTAGAGATCTATACTCAAATAACACCCCCATTTGAAGTTTATAGCCCCTCACAACTTCTAAATACGGGAGATTCTCTTTGGCTTAATCTCGGTTATACCTCTTGTTATCCTAGAAATTATCATTTGCTTTCAGTTTGGAACAATTTTATCTCATTGTGTTGATAGATGTGGTCTTTAGTTGTACTACTTGATCTTGTCATAGATATGCTCATTGACTAGTAATGGATTCCTTGATGGCGGGTAGGAGTGCTTCCTTGTCAATTTCTTTATCTGACAAGGGTAACTCAAACAACTCTAACTAATATGTGTTTACCAACTTGGAAACTTTGTATTTTGTGGTGTTTCTTGTACTGTCTTTATACATGTGCTTCTTCTAAAGAATATTGACACAAACTTCAAATCTTTCACCCACTTTTGTTCCTCTTGCTTGTAGCAAGCCTTTGATACTTTAAATTCCATGCCAAAAAGTGTCTAGGGGAGGCATCCTAAGTAGATAATCAACGAAGACATTTGCATTCAAGCATGCACTACTCCACTATACCAATATGATAGGTTTTCATGCAATGCCTTGGCATGCTTGCGGTCACACTCTCTTAATAGGTGCATAATCATTTGCTTTGCTACCTAGAACTAGCCATCTTTTTATGGACATGATGTAATACTTTTGGCATCTATCATTAACCTTAGCATCATCTAAAAATTACATTTGATATGGCAACTTGAGTATTCAAAAGCATAACCATAATCTTTCAAAGACAAGTTTGATTGCCTCTTGTCTTGTGATTGTATTATAACATGGCATTATTATGGATGTTTCACTGAATATTTTAGGAAGTACTAGCATGTAGTCATATGGGTGATTGATTCATCTTCAAAAGTATATGGAGACGCTTTCCCAAGGCCTCATTGGGACTTGAAGTGGTCTATATATGTTAAACTTCCTATCTTGTTGCTTAGAAAAACTACATAATACACATATTGGGACATACCTTCCCACTTCTATGTGCATTTATGAACAATACATGTGATGTTGTAAGTTGGACAATGTCTCAGTGACATCAAAGTGTCCCACAACTTTAGAGCTATATGCTTCCCACAATAACTTATCCTTAGTTCACTTTGGGAACATAAAATTTATCAATCTTTTAAAGAAGTTCTTCAAGACTTTAGGGATTGAAAGCATTTGTCTCTATGCTCTTTCACGATACTTGCATGCCTTATTTGATTAGACCAAAGTTTGGGACCACTACATAGAATTCCCTGTACTACTCAAATACAAATGATTCAAGCTTCATCGAGAATTCAATGTGTATGCCAGATATCTTTAGAGGAGATCTCCAATGTGATTTTGTGTGCCCATTTCCTACTTAAGTACCTAGTTGCATTGTTGCAAAATACCATCCACTTTAACTACATTCTTTATTACGACTTTGTGTGGGTTGAAATGTTTTATAATCTATGTGGATGATTTTCCATTTTCTATAATGGATCCCATGCTTCATAGCTTAGAAAATTGCATACAACTCTTTGTTGTGTGTTGGGAAGTTTACTACAATACTAGCAAATATTTCTGAGGGATTATGAAATGGGTTTCCCTTGTATAAATAATCACACCCATAGAACAACTTGAAACATACATTCAATTTTAAGTAATAACTGATGTTTGATAAGACCTAGTAGTGATGTGTCTTCCACTTTAAATATCTGAAGGCTTCTTTTGCACTATTATCCACTAGAAATTTCTACCTCCACTTGTTATCATTTATATAGCTACTTCTCAAAAGTTCTTAACAAAATTTCTCAAATAGTTGGTGAGTACCACGAACTATTGTAACTTAGATTTCTTTGACTAGGAAAACTAATGATATCTTTGAATTTAATCTGGTCGATATGTAGCTCTTTATTGACCAAGAATCCTAACTACACAAATAACTATTTTGTAAACTTGCACTTGTTCAAGTTGGCTCATAGTCGATGTTTTGGGAGTGTTTGCAATACCATTTCTAGAGTTCATACCATATGTTAATAAACACTACAATTTCTTCCAAATATGCTATGGCAAAGGAGTCAATAAAGGATCTAGATACCCCACTCATTAATATTGTAAATGTATTTGGAGCACGATGCAAACCAAATGGCATTACTAGATATTCATAAAGGTCTCATGTATTTCTTGATTTTCCTTGAAGGCTATCTTCCATCTGTATCCATCTCCTACATGAACCTCATGCTATCCAAAATGTAAATCTAGCTTATTGAAGAATTGGGATTCATGAATAAGATTAATTGAAGCAATGTGATTGATGAAACAAATCATCCAAATAATTGATCCTCAATATTGTTCATGAATTCCTAATGGTGATTTTTTGTATTGCTTGATATTTAAAATACACATTTACCATATGTCATTCTTGTCAAGTAGCCACACCATTATAAATCCACATGGTGACACAATTGGTTTGATTATAACTAGCGTAATGAGCTCTTACACTTGCCTTTTGATTTCCTCAATATGGATCAACAATGTTCAATATAGGTTGATGTATGGAAGAGTTGACTTCATCATAGTTTTTTCTCATGTATTGGAGGTGATGTCTCTCAAGAAACACTTCCTTTTACTACATGTTGTCCTTTGACCAAGTTTTGAGGAAACATTGGTCGTGTTTGACCATTTTTGGGACTTCGACAGGCTAGTTGAAGATGGAGCGCCCAGGCAGAGCTGAGATTGCGGGATCTCACCTATTTTGCGGGATTTTTGGGATTTTTAGGGTTTATGTAATGGGTATGGGATGTCGGCCCATGGGTTTACTCATGTTTAGGCCTTTTTGTAATGTATAAATAAGTAGAGAGGACTTAGAGCGAAGTCGGTCTAAGTTGGCTTCATGCAAGAATATGTAAAAGGTGCTAGCTAAGTGTTATATTGAGTTGTTCTAGCTCAGTGCAAGTAATTGTAAGAGGTTTTGTGCACATATTGTGTGAGGATTTGTGCTAATAAGGAGTTGGATCTGTGCCTTGACTTGATTTTGGGAAGGAGGGCCTGGCGGGCTATGTGCAGATCTCCTATCCTCTATGGAGTTGCGCTTGGTGGCTTTGTGCACAGGAGCCAAAGAATGTAGAAAGATTGAAGATTAATAAAGAAGAGAAGAAGAAGTTGGTGGACGTAGCCCCACACTGGGATGAACCACGTATATCCTGTGTTCTGATGTGCTTTGTACAATATTGCTCATGTTTTTTATGTGTTTATCTGCTTAGTGCATTGATCTTGATGTATGATAGATAGATATGTGGATGCTTAGTGCGTTATGATATTTGAATGCTAGATCTGAGCTAACACTATGTGCTAAATGATTGGATGTGATTAATCTTGATTGCTACTGCACTAATCTGTAATAAGGGTTTAACCTGCGATGTGAATAAGGTTCAAGACCTAATGCATGTTATTGTCTAAGTGCTTTGTTAAGTGTTGTAATTATAGATCTGTGTCCCAGCTTGGTTGTAGACACTGAAGTCCTGCAACCCCCCGCCTCTACCTCAAGTGAGACTTCATCTGCTTCGCAGGTGTTTCCAAAAGGGCCAGTAGTTAGGGTTTTGTTGGTGTGCTGTTAAAGCGTTGAACCCTCAGTCTACCCTTGTGTGCCAACAAATGGTTCCATTGCCGGGACTTGGAATTGTGATTGCTGGGAACTGAAGAAAAGAGAAATCTTTGTGCGTAGATTTGTTGTTGTAGTGCGCAATATTCTACTTGACTTGCGAAGCTTTGTGCTAAGAGAGAAGCCTGATATGAAGAAAAGATGTAAGATATTAAATCTTTGTGCTCTGATAAAGGTAAGATAAGTGGAAATTTTTGCTTCGAAAGTATGAATCTAGGTATGTTTGATAGATTTTGTCCTAGTCTGAAAACTAGGGCATAGCTAGAAGAAAGATTTGATCTGAATAAATTTGATAGAGATAACGAAAGATATGTTATTCCTATGCATAGAAAGAATTTTTGGACTAACAAGTGGATGCAGGAACCTAGAAAGATTTTTTGCAGATTGCAAGTCCATCATTGTGATCCCAGTGCGTAGTACAAGAAAGGTAGGGGATCATTTAAAATAAAGAGAGGATTGACACTGTGTTATAATTGTAGAAGACTGAGGCATCTTGCTAAGGAATTCCCTGGTATAGGTCCTATTTGTCTTTGTTGTAAAGATATTAGCGATGAAGTTGAGGATTTCCCTAGAATGATTGCCAAAGTTCAAAAGATGAACAAGAGACTAGACAACTATGAAGAAGGCCAAGAGACTAAGGATATGTTAGAGAACAAGAAAGAGTCAGAGACTATGTTATTACATCTGAAAGAAACATTGAATGATCACAGAGACATCAATTTACCATAGATCTTAAAAGAGAAGCAATGCATAGAAACAAGAATAGGAGACTTCGACATAGACTATGTCTTGGATGAGGAACACATGTGAATATCATTCCAGAAAGCACTTGGGAAATTTTGGGAAAGCATGCTATGGTTCCTTCATTGGGAAGGATAGGATTGTTTAAAGGAACGATGATAACTCTATGTGGAAGAGTTACTAATGTACCTATGATTGCTCATGAAACATTGACCAAAGAAGAATTTGAAGTCATTAAGTTTGTTGAGAACAATGCCCCTTTCCCCCTTTTAGTAGGAAAGACTTGGATTGAGAAAGATCGGATCTGAAGGAAAGCAGAGGAGGAAGCTACAGAACAGAAGAAGCAAGAATTAAGGGACTTCATAGCTAGAAAGATAGAGTGACTAATAGAAGAGAACGAGGATAAGTTGAAGCAACAAAGGGCCAAAGAATTAGCTGTTAAAGTTGAAAGAACACAAGAAGGATTAAAGAACCCGTCCATGCAGGAAAGAAGTGAATCCATCTCAGAAATAGTAAGAGAAGAGGTATTACCTTTAGACCCTTTGAAAGAACATCAATAGCGCGAAGTTACTACACTAAGAGAAGATAAGAATAAGAATGGAAAGAGGAATCCAGAGACTCAAATTACAGGAAAGAAGGCAAGAAATCTCAGTAAGAAGAAAGCAAAGTTAGAAAAACTGCAGGAAGTTCTAGAGAAGACTTTGCAGAAGGTAGGCTTGCAAAACTTGAACCTTGTTGGAATAGTAGAACAACACAGAATGGGACTTCGCCACGACGAAGCTATATGACCGTTGAATGGCCATCAAGATTCCTTGTACAGGTTGAAGATGTCGAACTCTCTGACCTCGACATCATCAGAAGTCCTTTGGTCACCAGGACTGAGTATGATGGATAGAGCAGCGCAAAGAAAAAGAATAAAAAGGAGGAAGTGCAGGACATAGAAAGTGATGAGAAGGACAACGCATCAGAGGAAAATGCGCCTGACTCACTTGTGGGAGGAGGAGGAGATGAAGTAAACCAATAGGAAGGAGGGGAAGAAGGAGACAAGCAAGAAAAAGGCGAATTGACACCGCCAAAGGATCTCCTTACAGAGGCCGATACATCAAAGAAAATGAAGGTTTCTCCACAAAAACCCTCAGCACGGAACAAGACCCGAGCCAATAAGTCTCAGTCACAGAATGTGCTCACAGTGGACGATATTGAGCTCATCATCACAGCTATAGAAGAAACTTCAGAGGATATCTTGCAGAGACATGAAGCGAAGAAATAAACACTGTATGATAGAATAGAGAAGGAGCTCAAAGACATCCAACAATCTATCCATTTGAGCTGCACAGTGCCTACTACGTCGTCTTCAGCAGAAAGTGTATAATTGGGGGATGAGCCCACCTAATTACGAAGGCTAGCAAATGCAACCAAAGCTCGACTCCGTCGAGTCCAAGGAGAAAAGGAGCAGGCCACAAAGACCTTAAAGAAAGAAAAGGAGGAGGTCCTAGAGAAACTTCGAGTTGCGTAGAAGGAGAAAAATGAAATTCAGACGAAGTTCAAGCAGAACAATGCAAAGATACAAGAAGAAAAAGACAAATTTCTCACAGAGCAGATTGCGATCAAAGAGGAAGTGACTAAATCACTTCGCTCTGTTTCGGGCTTGGCACAGGAGGAAGAAGAGTTAACCGAGATACAAGTGGGGAAGCTCGCTGAGGCCATTCAACAGCTTCAAGCAAGAGTAATGGAGCTAGAAATCCAAGAAGTGTTAAGCACTCTACAAGAAGTGAATGATCAGAGGGAAGAAGCTGCCAGGAACGCAATAGAAAGAATTAGGGAACTCGCCTCAGAGTGTAAGAAACTAAGTGATCGAAGTGCGCAGACCTACGAGCGCCTTGCAAAAGATCTGGAGCTGAGGAAACTGGAGGCACAACTCCAGGAGGCGAAGCAATAGGTGTCCACCATACAAGCACAAATGAAGCTGCTTACTTCCGTTGAGAAGATGAAGAGGTCACAGGAGCAGCGCGCAATCCAGCAACAGGTTACTGCCATCTAGAGAAAGGTTATGGAAGTTACACAAAGACTCCAGTCGCCGCAAGATGAAGCCTACATGCTTTTTGAAGAAGTTGAAGGACAAGGCTCGCAACTAGACCAATTGGTTGCAACAGTGGAACAACGCCTGGAAGGGCCTTTCACCACATAAGTAATTCAGGAAATCGCCAAGCAGGAGGCTCTAGCGAAGCAACAAGTTGAGGCAGCTCAAGCTAAGCTCGAGGCCTTTGAAGCATCCCTGCCCAGATCTGAGTGACTCAGGACAAGTCACATGTGAGTGTTGGGGGCCTATTGGCCCTTGACCAAGTTTTGAGGAAACATTGGTTGTGTTTGAAAATTTTTGGGACTTCGACAGGCTGTTCGAAGATGGAGTGCCCATGCAGAGCTAAGATCACGGGATCTCACCTATTTTGCGGGATTTTTGGGCTTTTTAGGGTTTATGTAACGGGTATGGGATGTTGGCCCATGGGTTTACCCATGTTTAGCCCTTTTTGTAATGTATAAATAAGTAGAGAGGACTTAGAGTGAAGTTGGTCTAAGTTGGCTTCATGAAAGAATATGTAAAAGGTGCTAGCTAAGTGTTGTATTGAGTTGTTCTGGCTCAATGCAAGTAATTGTAAGAGGCTTTGTGCATAGACTATGTGAGGCTTTGTGCTAATAAGGAGTTGGCTCTGTGCCTTGCCCTGATTTTGGGAAGGAGGATCTAGTGGGCTGCACGCAGATCTCTTTTCCTCTATGGAGTTGCGCTCAGTGGCTTTGTGCATAGGAGCCGAAGAATGTAGAGAGATTGAAGATTCATAAAGAAGAGAAGAACAAATTGGTGGATGTAGCCCCACACTGGGGTGAACCACATGTATCATGTGTTCTGATGTGCTTTGTGCAATATTGCTCATGTTGTTTATGTGTTTATCTTCTTAGTGCACTGATATTGATGTATGATAGATAGATCTGTGGATGCTTAGTGCGTTATGATATTTGAATGCCAGATCTGAGCTAATGCTATGTGCTAAATGATTGGATGTGCTTAATATTGATTTCTACTGCATTGATCTGTAATAAGGGTTTAACCTGCGATGTGAATAAGGTTCAAGAACTAATGGATGTTATTGGATAAGTGCTCTGTTAAGTGTTGTAATCACATATCTGTGTCCTAGATTGGTTGTAGACACTTGAGTCCTACAACCCCCCTGCCTCTACTTTGGGTGAGACTTCATTTTCTTTGTAGGTGTTTTTGAAAGGGCCGATAGTTAGGGTTTTGTTGGTGCGTTGTTGAAACATTGAACTCTGGTTCTTCCCTTGTGTGCCAACACTACACAACTTAAATAACTGACGTTTTGATCCAATGTCTAGAGAGACTTTGCAAGGGCTACATATGTTTGTTCTTTTGTGTCTAACCATCGATAAAATAATCTTGTGGATCACATTGATCAACTGATTTTCTTGATGTGTGAAGACCAACCAAAATTTGTCCCTACCTTCATATGTTTTAACTAGGTAAGGATTTCTTTCTTTTTTTGTATTTATTTGTTTACCTCATGAAAATTGCATCAAAGTCCAAGACCACCCTCTTATGAGTTGTTATCCTTATTTGGTGATGAGGTGTTTTCATTATCCACTGATGAGTTGTTATTGAGGTCTAGATCTATAGGTGGTTAGATCCATAAACTATAAATTGATATCATGAGATGAATACAAGTGTTGAGAATGACTTGAAGCCTTTTCCACCAAATTCTTGTGTCTTGCTTGTGTTTTATTTCTTAACATGGCACAATATTTATATTCTTGTGAATTTTATATTTTTGTGAATATCATTATCTCACATATACAATGAAATGCATATTATTGTTTAGTGAGGAGCATTAATAGTTTGGTTGAAAAGTACTATTTATATTTTTTAAACTTTATATTAAACCATGTGCACAAACACAACTAAAATTTAAGATAGGACTATGAGTTTGTCCACTGGTGAAAGACAAGGACAACTTGTATCATATTGTAAAATCACTTGTGTGGTGATATTAGATGCTTTATGTTGGCTGTCAAGGAGAAAATTGACAAAATCCAATACTCATGTGGGTTTTATTATGAGTTCAGGCAATGTTTATGAAGGTCATTGATGGATTCTAAATGATACTTATAATAAATCCCATTTTTATTTTGCTCCTCATCCTAGGCCTGTCCTGAAATCAAATAAGGGGGTCTAAGGAAATTTGTGCTCGTGTATGGTGGATGCTTATGATGCCTTGCATCTAGTTTGACATGTTGAAATCATACTTGTAATTTTCCATACAACCATACACACATGGAGTAAAAGGCATACAGACTTGATCATTCAAAAAAGAAAAATGCTAAAAGTTGTGGTAAAATCTCTTTAAATTAGGAATTGATTGAATCATTGAAACATAAAAAACCGAAGAAGAATATTGAGTCATTAAACTAGGTTATCAAATTTTACAAAGGGTGGAGTTACAAGAAGCCATGTTGTGAAAAAAGACCTACCTCAAATTTGAATAAGGAGGCCATTGTTTTTATCAAATCATCGTAAAGATCACACTTTGGGGCGCATTATTGGTATTAGTTGAAACCCTAAGGTTGTTAGCAGTAAGAAAGTGAGCATGACACATAAGAAAATAAATAAGCAAGCGTGATATGAAAGAAACAAGTGCAAGCGAGCATGATACAAGCGATCATTACACAAAATACAAAATGGGTAAATGAGGAAAGAGTTTGCAAAACATCAATCAGGAAACCAATGAATTATAAGACTCCTTATGTGAATTGCATAATTGGGTTATTGATCTTCGAAATCAAATTCCTCTAAAGGATAAATTGATTGAAGCATTTGAGCTAAAATTAATTCGAAAGGAGAAAAACATTGAGAAAATTGTTGATGCAACATGTACAACAGATGACCTCAGAAAAATGGTTGATGTTACTTGTGATACACATGACCTTATGATTGATACAAAAGTGACAAAAGAGTTTGATGATGATTCCTAAACTTTTCATGAAATGGAATCATATAGTGAACTTATGAAGAAAAGTCTTGTTGAATATGCGTCACAAGTAGAAGCACAAAGTGATAGAAGCCGCAATAAACGTGAATTTGAGGAACATCAAAATGATCTTTCCATTATGATTATTAGACCTTCGGAAGAATTCTAATTCAACAAGAATCAACATGACTTAGGATATGAAAAAACAACAACTTTCACATTCTAGATTACTCCAAACTAGTTTAGTTTGTGAGTGCAAGATTCCTTGATAAAAAATTGAATACTTTAGAAATTAATGTAAAAGTTAATGAGGTTAATAATACAATTGATGATAAACATATTGAAAAAAAAATTGAGTGTTGGCATTGCCATCAAGTTGGTCACATGGAGAATCAACGTTTTAATCTCCATCCTTATCTTCATTGTGGGAAGACAAATCATCTGTCAAAAAATCCTTGAAAGAAGAAGGATAAAAAGAAAATGGTTAAATATGGCCAGATAAGTTCTTGGCAGTGGAATCAACAAGTCAAGAAGTTGCTTGAGTCTTACCTTCTAGTTTAAAAATAGATAAAGACACATTTTCATGGAAAAATCACAAAAATAAAAGTATTTCAAATAATTGATTCAGATGAATATTTTGGGCATAATTGAGGCCCAATTATACATGTTTTTTCGCAATTGAAACATGATTCAAAGATGATACTCTCTACACCTCAAAGAGTTGGGGGGGGGGGGTGTTAGAGTTTAAGCTATTATTAGGCTTCTTTTCAATTCACTAGATAACCATAGCATAGATAAGATCACTGAGAAATAAACAATGACAAGAGACACATCATTTATCCTGGGAAACTCTCATGGGGGAGAAAACCCAACAAAAAATTCCTTAATATAGATAACCAATACAATGCCAAGAGAATAAACCAAACACTACATAAAGTCCTCTCCAAGTAATGCACCTCTCTCTCTCATCCTTCTTCTCCAACTGCAGCTCCAAACTTGCGCTCTGATGATCAAGTGAGTGAGTGAACAAATGAGGCGCTAGCCTCCTTTATTTATAGAATCTGGGAGGAGCTAAAATGAAGTGTCTTTTCACTGACATGGATGACTTCTCTTTCTAGGTGGTAGAACCACCTTAATCAATTCTAGGGGCCAACTTCTCATTTTTCTTATTAGAATTAGGGTTTGACCAATCCGCAAAAGGGGATTTGGTCATTTACAATGCCCGACATGATCAATCCACAAAAGGGGATTGATCTAATGAATAATACATCAATAATAAATAGAATACTCTTTGCAGTTACAATATTTCATTACTCCCCCTTAACAAGAAGGGTATTCTACAATAACATCAAGCAAGAGAGAGGGAAACATCATCAACAACATCTTGAAACACTGACTAGTGTATCTATAAATCATCGGAAGTTTTTCTCATCATCAATAGAAGCAACAACACATCACAAAGGTTGGAGCATCATCATAGCACGAGGCTGGCACATCATCGGCACGAGGCTGGCATCACAACACTAGGCTGGCACATTATCACAGCACAAGGCTATCACATCATCAACACAAGACTGGCATCACAACACTAGGTTGGCACAAAACTACTCCCCCTTTCAAGGGAGG
>JZKD02S1963896.1:15619-38057 GCA_000966675.3 Picea glauca
CCCCCAGGAACTCAACGCAATGGAGAAAATTTATTCCTATAGATGGAGGATTGATCCAGGTGGATATCGGTGGCCACCCACTTTTTCCAAATCTCTCAAAACATTTTTCTGACAATTTTGGCAATTTACTATTTTTAGCAGTTTTTAACTTCTAGGGCCATTTTGAAGGCCTAAATGAAGTTTTTTTAGGATCGAGCTTCTCAATGATGACCAAAGGAGATGATTGAGCCCCCAAAATGAATCTCCTCGATTATAAATTTCCAAAAAGATATCGTGCGCCCCAAATGGAGATCGTATGCCAAAGTTAGGCCCCCGAGAAATTGATACACCAAACTACCCAAAACAGGGTCCACAAAACTGTTGGATTTGCATCTTCCGGGGTTAAGGTTTTGGATTTTCTTTATGATAAAAATGCCTTTGGATCCTCATTGTAATCATATTCTCACAGATGCAAGTATCTATCACATCTCTTCTCAGAGATAAGTTGCCACCATTCTAGCGAGTCTTTCACTCTGTATTTTACAGTCTTTGTACATTTTCGCTCATTAATAGAAAATTGTGTATTATTGTATATATGTGTTTATGGTTGCATATATTATACATTTCTATTATAATATTGTATATCTAAGATATATCTATACATTTCCTTATTAATCTCCTCTCTCATTTCGTGCCGAAAATAATCTAGATCAAGGCATGCCCATCTCGTGACTTTCGATGCTCGCATATGGATTTTTGTTTGGTGGGGGAAAAGCCTTGGTTCTAACACAAGAGGTGGATTTTCATGTGCTTCTGTCATCCCTATAGGTATCCCAACGATGCCAAATGTTGGATTCCCTTTTGGTAGGAATGTTCATAGTGGGCCCGAGGATGCTCCTAGTCATATTGAGGGTAGTAATGTTTCTGAGGGATATAACATCCCTTAGGGTAGAAATCATTTTGGTATCACACATAATCCTAGGAGAAAAAATCATGTTGGGAGTGCCTATGTACCTAGAGGAAAACCTCTTAGGGGTATTTCTATCCCTAGAAGAAACAATGTTTCTAGGAGTGCCTATGTCCCTAGAGGAAAACCTCTTAGGGGTATTTCTATCCCTGGAAGAAACAATGTTTCTAGGAGTGCCTATGTCCCTAAGGGCATGTATGGTCCTAGAAGAAGAAATGTTTCTAGGAGTTCTTTTGTCCCCCAAGGAAATCAACTTGGGGGAAACAATATTTTTTGGGAATCAATATGCCACTAAAAGCTATCATATGGGGGGACCTCAAGGTCCATCTAGTTACAAGATTCTTCATCTTTTCACTTGAACATGTTTTCCAACACATAGTTTCCTTTCTTGGTGACATTAGACTTTCCATAATTGTTGTGTTTGAAAAATGACCCCATCCCGTACAAATTGTTATAACCATCCATTCCTGTTAAATTTTCATTTGACATACCTAAGTTTGACATAAATCAAGGACAATACTGACACACATCATGACTTATCATCTATGGTACTCATTCAACTCATTGATGGATGACACCATTAGACCGCATTATTTCCAAGGAACCTTGACTGGAAATGCTATGAAATGGTACATTGAGCTTAAGGGAACTTCTTACAACAAATTTAATACCCTGGCCATGGAATTTTTATTTCTTTTTCAATTTCTAGTTAGGTACGAGACTGGTATGGATATCTTGACATCCTTGCATCATAATAACTCCACCCTCATTTCCAATCAAATTCATTAGTGGAGGTGACAACATAGGCTTCTCAAGGCCATGATTCTTAACCAACTCCTTGCAGAATGTTTCACCAAGTATTTATTGCCTCCCATAGCTAAGGATGTTTCCATGTTAGGGGTGGTGAATAAGAAGCAGGATATCGTTTGTGCCTAGAATTTATATTTTATATACTCCCAGTTCGACACTTTATATAATATCATTTTGCATGCTTCGAGGTCTTAGAATGATCCTCATAAGAAAAAATTGAGACCCCATGTCAATGGTGTGGTGGGTTCTATTTCAAGTGTGTTTGTGTTCCAATTATCTAGAAATTTGGGTCAATTGAACATCACATCAAACCTATGATCCACTACAACCACCACTCAAACTGCGATGATCCCCATTCAAACCTACAAGGTGAATTTAGTGCAATCAATGCAACTGAATAATCTTCTGCAACCTGGAGGGAAGAAAAAGAACATAAAGAAAAATTATAAAAAGAAAATGGAACTCAACAAACCCAAAACAAAGTTGGTGGAGGCACGAAGGAGAAAAATAATAAGTATCTTTGCAAAATTTGTGGGACAATCATCTTACTCATGAGTTCTTAAAAATGGATTATATTCATAGGTATTTTTACCTACATAAATATTCCCAGCATCCTGCTACATTGACTAATCCATTTCCTCCCCAACAACGAAAAATGGTTACCTTAAATCCTTCCCCTCCATAAAGGGGCATGGAAGGTACCCCTTAGATAAGGGGTTCATCCTCAAGCGCTTAAGTGTTAATGTGTGAGTAGATGACATCTTTACAAACTCAATCTCATAATTACAAGAATCCTGAGGTTGGTCCTTCGAATCAGGATCAAGTGTTGTCCTCCTAGCCTAGTGGACCTCTGCATATTGAGAAGCACCACTTGATACAGTTCTTCACCCAAAAAAGTGTGTTCTTTGAAAAACAACACATAATCCTAATGCATGGGATGCCGATAAATATAACATTGTGGAATATCTATCCTAGGAACCATGTGCCATGTCTACTTTGAAGGTTATACAAATTTTTTTGATGTAGCATAAGGAATTGTTATCAAATATAGGTGGGGTTGATCCCTCAGATTCCAATTTGATTACGTTTGATTTGGACCAAAGTCGGGATAGGTTCTCCCACCAAATTTATTTTCATATTCAAGTAACAGTTTGTGGGAAAACTATCTTCTGAATGGTTTTTGAATAAGGAGCCTCCAATTGTATCATCTCCATGTCATGTTGGAGAGCTATTGTCTCTCTAAATTTCAATCCATCTAACACCATGTTTAAGGTGTTTGATGGATATATGTTTTGGACTCACAGGATCATTACTGCATTACCCATAGATTTAGGTGGTAAGACCATTTCAATGGAAGTTGAAGTGGTCGATGAGCCTCTAGAATACAACCTTCTACTTGGGCGTACTTAGTTTTATGAGATACTAGTTTTAGTCTTATGGGTCTTTAGAGTCCTTTGTTTTCCTCTTTAGGGGTGAATGATGACCATTGATCAACTTGCATACTACATGCTTAGAATTAGGACCAATGCAAACTGAAATGTGCCCTTTGTTAGTGATTCCAGGAGTTCCTATCAGAGTGACAATGTGGGGATGTTCAAATGTTCCTCCTTGATGGGTACATTTACCCTTCCCCAGCCACTGCCTTCACAAAATGTGACTCCTATTAGCATTATCTCTTCTATTACCAGTGGATCCCTTGAATATTTTGATCCTTGGGTGGTACCAAGCCACGTGGAAGTAGATTATTACAAAACTCAAATGCTTCTCACAACAATTGATATTTCCTATTAGCCAATCTAGTCAGCACCTACTGACCTTGATCTAAATATCCAACAAGATGTGGACTTCGATCAGTATTCCAAGACTACATGGGAAATAGCTCCTCCTCCTGCTTCACATGACTTCCTATGTATTTATCTACCTTTGGATGAAGCCATCATGGAAGCCATGTCTTCCGTTGATAGGCCATGGGATGACATGCACCATTGCACATCATTTCTTCTCGATTTGGAATGGTTGGAGGATGACATCAACAATCTTGATTTTACTGATGATGTTCAATGGTACCAATATCCCATTATTACACATGATGCATTTTCAAAAGGGAACTTTGAAAACATATTGAAGACCATATCCATTGACATTTCAGTGAAGCCAGGTGTCATGGAACACTTCCTTATAGGTGAAGACTATTCCCCTCAAGATATTGAACTTTATATTTCCCTATTCAAAGCATTTAATGACATATTTTCTTGGACATGATGAGGTATAATATTCACCCAAAAACCACACAAAATATGCTATTATGAAGGTTCAAACATATATTATAGTAACAACATTGGGTGAATATGACCCGCAGGTGACTAGGATGATCTTCATGGCTCTTAGACTTAGCAGCCAAATCATCTAAGTATGCACATACAATGTGTTTGATTTCATGAAAAGAATATGACATGGACCATTGGAATATGGCCCCAACATTTTTTGTAGCTTGTTTGTCTTCCTCCTCACTATCTGGGTGTTTGGATCCTTTAGATTTGGGCAAGATCCATGCATTTTACTCGATTTTTCTACGAGATTGCTCCTTCTCTTTGAGAACCAGAGAAACCAATTGCACCTTTTAAAAATAACAAAGGGATATCACCCCATTTTGGTCACTCCATGCACCACTAACAAGGTGTGAACTTTCTTGTAGGTGCACAAAACAATCCTTGTAGGGTGCAAAAAACACTCATTTTTGGTGAATTTTTTTCTATCTTTTTTCTTGAGAACCCTAGGGACTATTTTCTTTGGAAAGAGACCCTTTAAATATTAGTTTTTTGAGGTTTTTCATTCTTATTTCCATGGTATAAAAGAGAAAAATAAAAATTTCATTTTATGATCTTCCTTTTTGGATCATTTTAAGACCTTTTTTTTTTATTATTATTAGAATTGGATTATATTGTTGGTTGTGAATTTTGGGGTCTGAAATTGTATTTTGGAGTGATTGATAGTCCCATTTGGATTTGATTTATTTATAATTTAGAATAAAAATATCACTCATTTCCTCTAGATATATTTCATCGAAAGAAAATTGCATTCTTTTGTTTTTTTTGGATTGGAAAGTGTCTTCAAACATCACTAAAGTCTCATTCCATTCCCTTTGAGTAATCAACATCCTAAAAAATAAAAGCACTTAATACAAAATTCATTAGACCCATTTACTTTGAGTAAACCAACATTAGAATAGGATATAGGACCTTGGTGTAGGGTTGGAAAGTAAAATTCTCCAAGGCCATTAAAACCGAAACTAGGAGTCACTAGTGAGAGATAAATCCATTGGTAGCAAGGATCACTTGCTAGGAAAGATCCTCTAATAAAGGAATTAAGCACAAGGTCACACTAGAGAAAGTGGGGTGATATCCTCTCTCTTATATTTTTGGTTTCTGTGGACTACCATGTGTACAAGGGTTTCATAAATGCAAGGCCCTCTGGGTAGAACCACTTCTCATAATTTTAGGATTAATTTCCCTTCCCATATGTGTGTTCCCAACCCATGACTATTCTTCCTGGTCATTAATTGCGAAATGGTATCCTTAGTGGAAATGTTGGACATTTGGTTTGGACAATTGGTTGTCATTGATTTCAACCCTTTCATTGTTCGAGATAACCTAGAGTTGTGATATATATTGATGGTAAGTTAGTTTTCATTGATGTCAACAAGAGTGGTCAATGTCAATAAGTGTAATGGGTGCATTTGAAGAAATCTACAAGAAGCCCCAGAGGTGTGGTTATGGAACCCAAATTTGATCAAGGAATAAGGACATGAATGATAGTTTAAATGTAGGTAATCCATTCATATATGGATATTACTCGTTATCATGTTTCTGGTGATAGGTGGTATGCCACATAGTTCTTCACGGTTGAAGAGTTATGGCTTTATTAAGTTGGAATCCTAGAGAATGGTTATGAAGCCCCTAAAAAATTACAAGTATTAGTCAAAGGGTAAAGTGGTTGTAACAAGAAATCCATAAAGTAAGGAAATAATTTATCTTGAAAAAGTATAAATACACCACAATAAGTCCTTCATATGAACACACACAAGTTCAATGGTTATCTATCTTTCAAGTCATGTTTTTGGTAAATCTTTTGTATCATATATGAGGTAGAAAAGTATGAGAATTTTTAGGTAGTGAAGGAAACTAAAGGGAAAAATATGAAGTGATCAAACTAGCTTTCATAAGTTTTCTTTGGGTCATAGTGGATAATGTAGCAGACATCCACTGGTCACAGTGGAGAAAGTAGCGGACATCCACAGGTCATAGTGGAGAAAGTAACGAACATCCACAGGTCGTAGTGGATAAAGTAGCGGACACTCGTGGATCAAAGTGGAGCAAGAAACAAATGATTTTGAAAAATCTTGAAGAAGGTGCCATCGTGTTGATTCTGAATTTGAGGAAGGCTTGTTGGTCTAAGATGATATGCACTAGGTCCTCTTCATGAGTAAAGGTATGTTTTACATGTCTTTGTTTGAGGCTTGTTTCATGGATGGTATGGCACATGATTAATGCATGTCTTGAAACCCTTGTGGTACATGGTACATGGTTGCATATGGTTGAGGTGATATTGATACACACTTGACACATATTCTTCGTACTTTTTGCATAGATTGTATGGTTCATTTTTAGAGGCACATCTTTGTATTGGCATATGTATGAGGCACATTCCTTGGTACTTTGTTGAGGCACTTCATTGTTGATATCTTATTGTACATGGTGTATAACATGATTGGGACATATCATGAGTGATATGGTATATGCTTGAGGGACATCTCATGGTACATGGTTTATGGATGTTGGTATATGCTTGAGACACATGGTTTGAGGTATATCTTGGATGCATATCTTGGTGATGTTGGTATAGGTTGAGATACATGGTTGATGTACATGATATGATACATGGTTAATGTACTTGGTATGGTACATGGTTTATGCATGGTATGGTGCAATTTTGATACATGGTTGATGTAGATGGTATGGTACAGGTTGATGTAGATGGTATGGTACATATTGATGTGCATGGTTGATGTATGGTTGGTACAGGTTGATGTGCATGGTATTGTATAGGTTGATGTGCATGGTTGATCTACATGGTTGATTCACATGGTTGATGATTTATGCACATGGTTGATGTACATGGTTTGGTGATGGTTTTTGTATCCATGTGAGTGGATATAGTTGATGATGGTATATTAGTGACTGTGATAGTGATAGTGAAAATGATAGTGACCATGACGGTGATGGTTAAAGTGGTGATGATAGTGATAGTGACGGTGATAGTGAGAGTGCCATGGCTTGGGACAGGTTGGTTGACAATGACAATCACATGGTCAATGATAGGTTGGTTGATGTGACAGTAGCAATAACAGGTTGGTTGATGTGAAAATGGTAGTCATAGGTTGATGTGGCAGGTTGACAATGATAGGTTGATGTGATAGGTTGAGAGTGACAGGTTGAAAGTGGTAGAGATTGTGGTAGTGACAGTTTGGTCTACACTTATATTTTAGGGCGCCAGGATAGGGAAAGGAAAGGGGGTTGTATCCTCCTTCCTGTTGGTTTCAGAGAACACAGGGAGTTGGATCTTCCTTCAGGTTGGATCTTGAGAATTAGGGGGTTGTAACCTCCTTCTGGTGGGAGACAGAGAATTCAGGGAGTAGTAAATTCCTTCAGTTTGGAGTCTATAAATAGGGGGTTTTAGCCTCCTTCCAGTTGTAGCTGGAGAATTGGCAAGATAGTGCTTCCAATGGATGTTTTCTTTGATATATAAGAAAAAAATTTCATGGTTTTCTCCCATTTGGGTTTCCACATAAATTATGGTGTAATATGTATTTGATGTGATGTTGTTGATGTGATGTTGGTTATGTTTATATGATCATGATATATTGAATGAAAATATATATGATACATTGATGATATATTGCTGATAAAGTTGAAGTTTATATATTGTGGTTAAAAGTGGTAAAAGTGATCATACTGATTCATCCCCCCTCTCAGTATTCCAACAATTGGTAATAGAGAAGGTTCCTTTCAGAAATAGTTTAACCAATCGAAGGTAGATCATGGAGAGCACCAATATGTATAGAAATGGAATGCTAGAGTTCAATGGTTAGAATGGTAAGAGCTATGAGATGTGGAATATCAGGATGGAATTTGTTTACAGGAACATGGGTATGATGTTTCAAAATAAGTTGTTACTGAATACACCTCTACAAACAAACCAAATACTGTAACTAAGAAGAAATTGAAAAGAAATAAAAAAATAGCAATGGATTTCATCTTGGAAGGATTACCTAATTCAGTAAAAGATAAAGTGAGAAAATGTTCAATAGCCAAAGAACTTTGGGAAAAGATAAACAATATCTATTCAAAGAAATCTCATCCTATCACAGGGCCAAAACATATTCATAAGAACAAAGAAGATGTAAGAATAGAACAAGAATACATATGCTCACCATGTCAGACAAATTTTAGAAGAAGAAGATTGTGAAGAAGGCATAGTAGATCTTGAAGAAGAATTAATCAGTTCTTTAGATGAATTGATGAAAGAAAGGGATAAGAACAAGTCTCTTGAGGAACAATTAGTCAAGAAGAATTCTCAAAAAGGTTATGAATATTTCCAACAGGTTTGTTGGGTTGTTATATTCTTTGCAGTGAAAGTCCAGTCAAAGTGGATCAATTGACATTCGAAGTCGAGGTGGATAGACAACAAGTTTAAGTTCGAGGTGATTCGACTGGGTAAAGTCAAAGTCAAAGGTCAAGGTGGTTTGACAAGGTAAAGACATCGAAAAAAATTCGAAGAGGTCAAACAAAAAGAGGTTGACATGAAGGTATGTGGAAACTGACTAAAGACCAAATGAAGGCTGACTAGTAGTCGATGGTAATCCGACTTGGTAGTCGACTGTAATAGTATCCTAAGATTCACGGGATTTGTAGCTAATGATATGCGTGGATTTGTAACCATTTTTGGGCACCATTTCTTTAGGGTTTTGCCTACTATAAATCCTATAAATAAGGCATGTTATAATGATTTAAAGGGTAATATTCATAATATTGAATGATGTAATATTTATATGAAATCATAGATGTTGTTGGTCATGTAGATGTAAGCCGAATTGGCTATAGGGTTATTCTTGTGTAATAAAGAGGGTATGATGTCGATTTTTTCTTAGGTGTGGACCAAGGATAGACATGTAATATTTTATTCTGAATAAATAAGAAAAGAAGAGAGCAGAATGCTCAAGGAATGCTAGTTTTCCTGGTTTAGGGTATTCATGGTAAAATCTCTCCGTATTGTGTGTTTTCTTTGTCATTTACTTTCTTGATTATATCTTTCTTCCTCTCTTCTTCTAGGTTTAGTGTGGAAGTGTGTCTCATTTCTTAACATGTGGTATCAGATATTGGCTTAACAACCTTGGATCTAAGTTAAACCCTAGGTTCAGTAGGAGTCGTAAGTTACAAATCCTTAAAGAATTGTATTAAAGAATGGCGAGTAGCTCAAGAATAGAGATTGAAAAAATGAATGGCCAAAATTTTGAGCTTTGGAAGCTTAAAAGTGAATATATCCTTGTAGATCAAGAAAAATGGATAATATTTTATCCAGGTACCATGCCGACAGGTATGTCGATGGAAGAATGGGAGAAACTTGAGAGAAGAGCAAGGAGTACGATTCAAATTTGTCTTGTAGATTCAGTATTGTTGAATGTATCAGGTGAATATTCAACGAAGAAACTATGGGACAATTCAAGGAGCTTGTACCAATTGAAATACCTGGTAAATAAGTTATTTCTTAGAAATAAACTCTATCTTCTCAGGATGAGTGATGGTAGTTCGGTGACTGAGCATTTAAATGTGTTTATTATTATTTTAAGCCAACTATCTTCTGTGGATATTAAAATAACTGAGGAGAAGAAATGTATTAGCCTATTATGTTTATTTCCAAAATCCTGGGATAGCTTAGTTGTGTCTATAGGGAGTAATACAACCAAATTGGCGCTAGAATACGTGGTTGCATCTCTACCATTAGAAAAAATGAGAAGGAAGAACATGGAAGGATCGACCAAATATGATTTAGTGATGAGAGGTAGTCTGGTTGACAGAGATAAAGGAAAATTATCCAATAGAAAGTCTAATTCGAAGGGTAGATATAAATCCATGGCTCATTCGACAAGAAGATGCTGGAAATGTGGTAAATTTGGGCATTACAAAAGGGACTGCAAGTCGAAGGAAATGGAAGTTAGTACATGATCTGAAGATAATAAATTGATTAAGAGAAAGACAACTCCAAAAAAGGGAGGCGATGTGTACCTAGCATCGACTAGTACATAGGTGGATCAAGATGTTTGGTTGATTGACTCAGGAGCATCCTATCATATGACACCACATAGAGAATGGTTTTGTGAATATGAATGTTGAAGGAGGAGAAGCATTCTTGGGGGATGAATCGACAACAAAAATTGTCGGACGGGGAAGAGTTCGAATGATACTGCAGGATGGGAGTAGAACCCTTCCAGGTGTGCTACACATTTCATGTTTGGAAAGAAACTTGATATCTATCAACAATATGAGTGATGCAAGGGTGCACACTCTATTTCAGAAGGATTCATGCAAGATGGTCATAATTGTGATGGTATTAATGAAAGGAGTTTGGATTGGAACCCTATACAAGTTAATAGGGAGTGTCTACTTGACTAGGTGCAACAACATCACTATTCCTGAAGTTGACTCAACTTGAATTGGGATGATTCGATTCAAACTGATTCGACAAGTCATCATAAAGTTGACCCGACCATGCTATGAAACGATAGGATGATACATATCAGTGTGAAAGGAATTCAAGCTATGAATCACAAAGTTATGGTCTAATACTTTCCTGAATCTAATTTAGAAGTCAAATTTTGTGAACATTGTATATATGGTAAACAAAGTCGGGTAAAGTTTCCATCTGGAGTGACAAGGGAAAATGGGATTCTAGAGCTGGTTCATAGTGATGTGTTTTTCCCTGTTACGGTGACTTCACTTGGTGGATCCCTGTATTATGTATCCTTTGTAGATGATTTTTCTAGGAAGACATGGATATATTTCCCGAGGAAGAAATAATAGGTTTTTGAGAAATTCAAAGAGTTTAAATATATTGTATAAAACCAGAGAGATAAGAAGATTAAGGTGTTGAGGATTGACAAGGGTGGTGAATTCTTTGGAAAATAATTTGATCAATTCTGCAAGCAATGTGGCATAGAACAAAAAACTACCACACCGTATACCCCACATCAAAATGGAGTTGTTGAGAGAATGAACATAACATTGATGGACAAGGAAAGGAGAATCCTTAGTGGTGTTGAGATCGCATAAGAAATCTGGGTGGAGGCATTTGACACTCCAAAATATATATTGAATATGTCTTCTTCGTCGATGTTATTCGACACGACTCCACATGAGGTATGGTCGGGTAAGAATCCTTCATTTTCACATCTCAAAGTATTTGGATGTGATGCATTTTTTCATGTTCCCAAGGAAAAGAGGAGAAAGATGGAAAATAAGTAAGTCAAGTGTATTTTCATTGGATACAAAGAAGGAATGAAAGGATATAATCTCGAGTATCCTGGATCAAGGAAAATAATGTATAGTCGATATGTGGTCTTTAGAGAAGTCATAGGTAAGTTCAAGCCTAACGAAATTGTTTAGACCAAGAATAATCCTGAGACAGTGAGGTTTGAACTCAAGAACGAAGAGTATGATTCATATGAGTTGATTGAATCAGAAGAAGAGGTGGAATAACTGACCCTGGTTGTAAGGAGGTCATAAACAGTAAGAAAACTAGTTGAAAGGTATATTCCACCCGGATTTTGTTCCGCATTCGTGTTAATTTCCACCAATGATGAGCCCAAGTCGGTTAGGGAGGAAGTCAACTCGAAAGAGATAAAACTATGGAAGGATGCCATGGTAGAAAAAATGGAATCCTTGCACAATAATGAGATGTGGAACTTAGTTAAGTTACCTAGTGGAAGAAAACATGTCAATAGAAAATGGGTATTCAAGAAGAAGATGAGTGCAATAGGTCAATTCGAGAAATTCAAATCTTGATTGGTAGAGAAAGAATATTTCGAGCTCGAAGGACTCGAATTCAGTGAGATTTTTTCCCCTGTTGCAAAACTAATTTCCATTAGAGTACTAATTTCTCTAGTTGTAGCACTCGATATAGAAATAGAACATATGGATATGAAGATAACGTTCCTACATGGGGACCTGGAAGAAGAAATCTACATGAAACATCCTAAAGGATTTGTAGTAAAGGGAAAGAAATATTTGGTGTAAAAACTTAAAAGATCACTTTATGGTCTAAAGAAATCACCAAGGATATGGTACCAAAATTTAGACACATACATCCTTAGTTTGGGGTTTTTGAGAATCAAAGTTGATCATTTCATATACTCCAAAGAAGAAGGTGGGAGTTTCATATATGTAGCATTGTATGTCCATGACATGTTGCTAATTGGAAATGACATGGAGGAAATAAAGGAGGTGAAGAAGTAGCTATCCTCCAACTTTGACATGAAGGATCTCAGTGAAATGAACTTCATTCTATGAATGGAGATCAAGGGAGATCGAACATCTATAAATATTTGGTTGAACCAGACAAAGTATATTGAAACAATTTTGAAATGTTTCAACATGGAGGATTGCAAACCTGGGAAGGTGCCAATTCCTATGAGAGTAAGAATAACTACTGAACAATTTCCAAAGACACATGAGGAAATAGAGGACATGGCATGTGTTCCCTATGAAAGTGTTGTTGGTAGTCTATTGTATGTGATGGTCTGCACTTGACCATAAATTTCCCATGCAGTGGGAGTGTTGAGTAGATACATGTCGACACCTGGGAAGGAGCATTAGACAACTGTCAAAAGAGTATTCAAGTATTTGTGTGGCACAAAATATTATGTTATATGATGCCAAGGAAAACCAAGAGGTTGTTAGCACTAGAAGTCACTCCAGACTGCAGAAAGAGTGGGCCCAGTACCCATTTAGATATAAGCAATTAAATCAGGTTTAAACTCAGGTGGATCAACAAGGAAGAGAAAGAATGAGGGTAGCATATTGTTTGCAAAGTCATTCCATTGGGCATAGAGTCAACACATCCTACAGATAAAAGGAACTCAAGATGCCTACTAGACCAAAAGGGATATAATTGATGGATGGAAGTATAAGGAAGATAACAATAATAATAATATCATCAAGCAAAGATCGTCTCTGCAAAAATGACTTAAAAGATTACTAGAACAAAGATCATAAAATGAGGCAATTACTACAAATCATTTGCATCTCATGAATCTCCTGCCCATGAACAAACATTTATATTCAATGCCTAAAATTTCATTCTAGAAATATGACAAGGTAAAATGATAATAAAGAACACAAAGTATGATAAACAACTTTCATGAATCTCTAATGGCAGAAATGCCTACATCACATGCCCTTAGACTTACAAATAAATAGATAATTTTCCCCTACAGCTCTGTAGGTGTAAGCCTAATACCCATCAAAATATCATAGGTTTAAAATATATATGATTTTATCTCAAGTGGATCAAAAGTGAGATGATGTGATTTAATTCCAATAAAACAAGTTCTTAAAAATAATGCTCCAACAAAGAAGTCCAACATAACCTTTGATTAGCACATACACCTCAAAATGAAAAGAAGAATGTAGAGGAAAGAATAAAAATGAACACATCAACCTTGCATCCAACACCATTGATGCATACATAAGTGGATTTTTTCATCAATCATGATCCTCCCAATCAAGAAAGAAAAACTCTCTAATGAAATATGCTTCACAAAAAAACACATCAAATCCTTTACTGTGTAACCCTGCTATCATGAACTGCTGACAAATCCTTTACCAATAGTATTTCATCATGGAAAGAAGATAAATATGATGCATTTAGAATATAAGCACAAACTAATCATTAACTATAATGGAATCTTCAGTTCGAATGTACAGTCTTGAGGCTTTTACATAAAAAAAACAAAACAGAGGCTTCACCCTCTTACTTAAAAAACCCATCCTCCTCTCCAAGAGTTAGATCACCCTCTAAATATCCAAATACATTAAAAATATCTCAAGGAGGTCGCAACCTATATATTACATAGGATTCTATGCATGGAATACAGGTGGCAAGAATCAAACAAACCCAAATCTAACAAACTGCTATATTCTAGGAAGTTGTTGGCAGTAATAAATTTAACTACAGCCAACTCACTACATGAGGATTTAATGGAGATAAATATTAGGTTTAGGTGTCCTTTGGTGTCTAAATTATCTATGAGAATCCATTGGAACCTTCCTTGACAACTATCAGTGCTCCCATAACTCATATTTGTCATATTGTTAGAGTTCGCAGTGCCTTTGAAAACATGCACTAAGAACTTTCCTGTAGGTGATGTTTTTATATTTTCTCCAAAAATACGAAATGAGTTGAGATGATGTTTTTTCAGAAAGTAAAAAACATCATGTTTTTCCTCCACACCAAATTTCAGAAGAACCCAAATCATGATTCGAAAGTTATGATTAAAACAAGATTTTGATGTGTGCTAATTTCTACAAACTATCCCAAATTACCAGTTCGCAGTGCCAGTGAGTCCAGGCGCTGCGAACTTTCTTGTAGCAACTTGGTTTGTGCCAAATAAACTCAACTAATGCCAAAACCATGCAATAATCCTTGAAAACCAGCTCTAAAAACTGGAAATCATCATTAGAAACTCTTTTGATATCATAATCATAAAAGTTTTGACATATGCCCTATTTTGGAGTGTTGTGAACTTCTAGGAGAGTTTGCAACACATCTGATTTATGACTTGGAAAGATACTTTAAGTGGTTGGATGAATTTATAAGACCCTTTGGACACTTGTTTGGATGAAAACATTTGATGGTGACCTTTAGATAGCTATATGTGACCTTTACTTTCCCTTTGTGATAATAATGACAACCATCCTCATGACACCAAGATTATACGAAAATGTATTTTGATCATCTTTAGACCCAAGGTTAAAATCAACACCTTGATTTATTAACATGAAACATGACTCAAAAACCTTTGAAAACATGTACATCCTATGTGTTAACATTTGGCTCCATAGGGGATGGAGACTTCCCCGTGAGGCTCCAAGAATATGCAGTTCCAGTTCCTTATCCATTGGGCTAAGAGTCCTTCACCTCCTTCCAAATTTCTGCAACTTATTCTGAAACCAAGACATACCGTCCAAACCAAATGAAAACTGAATGTTGTACTCAAACTAAAAACCAAACACTTGCATGGAAAGCTTATTTATGCACACTCCTACTCCTACTCCAATCAATTGAATTGTCGTTTAATCAATTGTAATAGACTTTCCAATGGAGCCATAAAAGCATTTGACTATTGAAATTCAATCCTTGTTTGTAACTAAGTAAGAAATGAAAATAACATATCATGAACAACAAAAATTCCCCAAAAAACATGTACTCACAATTGAAAATTGATGAGATGACAAAACTTGCAACATTTGGGATCTGTGGAAATGATGAATCCATCTAGGCTACTATTGGATCCTAAAACTTATAAAAAAACTCCAACTGATACAACAAAGGGAATTACATCAGTGTTAGATCTTCTGCAATTTGATTTGTCTGCAAAACTAAAAATTGTTGTAGGATGATATCACTACTGATCACATGTTGTTCAATATTTGCTATAGATTCAAGTACAAGAATGGTGAATGCAGACTTGTTGGTATCCATTGATAGTTGTTGGAGTAATTTATTTGACCAATTATGCTCATCTAACTGATGTTCCATAAGAAAATATTCAACTTGTTCTTTATGATCAAATAAATCTTGTATATTCCTTTTGGAACTACACCGCCTCTCCTGAGATCTTTTTGACTCATGATTAAAAATAGTAAATCTTTGATCTTCACAAATTAGTGGTTGTTCTTGGTCTTCAACATCATTGTCCCCATAGTGATCAAGCAAAGGTGAACCATTAAGGGATATAACTTGAGAAATCTGCTCATAATCTTTTCCAATGATGGGCTCGTTGTATGATGTTGCAACAAAAGTCTATTGAAAATACACTTTCTCTTCTTCATAACCAACAAATGGAGTTTGTTCAACTTCAAGTATGTCATAAACATGCTGATTTAAACAGTGGTTAAAATGATCTACTATTTTTTGATATTGAAAAATCTCTTTAACCATTTCATGATCATTATTTTCTTGCACATGACTATCACTTATTTCAAGATCTAAAAATTCCTTCTTTAAAATTTGCTGGTCTTGAACATGCAATATGAAAGATAAATGCAAGGGATCAAAAAACTGTAGATCATGACCATATTTTTCAAGCTCTTTAATAAAAGAGTTTAAAAGTTTTCTTCACAAACTAACTCTTCTTTAATTTTTGTTTTAGCAAGACCTTCATAAAGTTCATCATAAGAGGAAAAATCTATTGTCCTTTGAGCTCGAGATTTAGATTTTTCACCAAAACATTCAAGAAGCATTTCATGTGGAAAGTACCTTTTACAGTGTTTTTTGAATGCAACATGGAAATATCTCAAGGAACATATGTTGAAAGAAGGAAGAGAAAAGTACCATTCTCGTGCATCACCTTTTAAAGAGTACATGAACATTTTCATCAACACATCCTCATGATGTATGTCTAGTTGATCCATGCATTGATGAAATGTAATGAGATGTTGAGTAGTATTTCCACCCTTGTCTTCTTTGAAAGTAGTAAGGTAATCCATCCATTCTGACGGTGGAAGCACTAGATTTGGAAAACCAGGGACAACTGAAAAATTAAGAGGTGAAAACCTCTGTGCCAAGATAACCTCCATGGACTTTGTCATCCTAAATCAGTGAAGTCACCAATAGATTATTTCTTCAAGGAGTGGAGTCACTATATGAAAAGGTATGCAATTTGTTCTGTCACCAATCCTTGCTCACCATCAAGAACTAGTAGTAATCTTGTCGTACAACCCAGGTGATCCGAAATCGGATTCAGAAGCCTGACAGGGCTTGAAAAATGCTCAAAAATGAAAGTGCTCAGAATCCGATGAAACCAACAACATTGCGTCTGTCTCGTCTTCCTGATTCTGGTGGTATATTTACTTTGTCAAATGGAGTCCGTATGGAGAAGATATCACATTCTGTCAGAAAAGTCAAACAGGCAAAAAAATTGATGACTGTGCAGTCCGTACAGTCCGTACGGATGCTGACGTGGCATGCCCATACGATGATGCAGCAGGTCCATACATTGACATGTGGCATCTCCAGGTGATGACATGTGTCAGGAAAATTTTGACATTTGGGCGTACGGCTGGACCTATCTTGAGGTGACACGTGTCATCACTGGAAGGGTGACACGTGGCATGGGTGATGTTAGCAGTTGATGTGGCAGGATGACTGGGCATATGTACAGAGGATGACGAGGAAGTACGGCCTTCGACAAGTGGCAGGCACATGGACCAATGGGCGACTGACACGTGGTAGTTTTTTGGTCAAATGATTGGGTGCCACGTGGCCCAATCGTGGGCTGCCATGTGGCACCCTGTGGTTGGCTGTTATGGTTTTGTGTAAAATTCTGTGGCGTGGACAGGAGTCAAACACCCGACCTCCCCCTCTGACAGTGGACTAGTGGGGCTGGGCTAACCGCCCGCCCTCATGGTGGAACTTGTTATGTAAATGGCCCATTCAATATATATGTTGATTTGAAGTTTGGTTCGGTGGGAAAAGGGTCGGGGCTTAGCCCCAACCCTTGGCATCGGTGCAAAACACATACAACACATGCCCATTGCAATGTTAACCGCACGGGAGTTTTGAACGGTGGGTCGTGGTCCCATGTTTACACCATGCGACCTTAGTCGGAGCTGAAACAAATGTGTGCAGTTTAGCCATGGGCGTATGTTCGCGCCAATAGGACCAGGAGCTGAGTGCAGAGGGGGCCAGTGCATAGCCCAAGGGCTAGCTCTCAGCCACATGGAGCTGCATATGACCAGCCAAAGGGGCATGCGCCAAGACTTGGGGGCTAAATCCCGAATTACAACTATAATATAGTTAGAAAAGTGGGTTTTTAACTACATTTTTGGTTTTTAAATGTAATTAAGCCATTTTTAATGTAATTAATCCATTTTTGGGAGTTATTGGGTAGTTCTGGAGCCTAACTTCTTGGAGGAAGTTGGAGATGAGCAACTACCTTCCCAACTATATAACCAAGGCCTGTTTGAGGCCATGGGGACAGCTTTGAGGGCATTCAGAGCAGAATAATGCTGAGGAGAAGCCAAGCCAAAGCCAGTTTGAGGCAGAGAAGCTTTTGAGGAGGAGACGCTGTCGGACCATTTCTGGGAGCTCTGGACGTCCGTTTTGCGTGTTGTTTTCTTTGCATGGTTCTATAGATCTGGAAAAACATGACCAAATCAGTCTTGTAGCCATTTGGCATTGCAACGATGTATTTTTGAGCTTTCGAACATAAATAAAGAAGCCTCCCCCACAGAGACAAAGGCCCGGAGACGTAGGCAAAGTTGTGCCGAACTTCGTTATCAATCTGCGTATTATGGTTTGCTATCTATTATTTCATTTCAGATCTGCATATATATATGGCTGTCATAATTCCTCTTCTTTCCTCATTCCTTCATTAAGTTTCTCAATGGTTAATTAATGCATGCAAAATTAAAACTCAACCATAAGTCATTAAAAAATCCTGACGGATCACCAGGGAAGATATTCAACTTCCTCCTCGACAACGACACCAAACACGTTAGCACTAGAAGTCTCTCTAGACTGCAGAAAGAGTGAGACCAGTACACATTTAGATATAAGTGATTAAATCAAGTTTAAACTCAGGTGGATTAGCAAGGAATAACAAGGAGGGTAGCATACTGTCTGCAAAGTCATTCCATTGGGCATGGAGTCAACACATCCTTCAGATCAAAGGAACTCAAGCTACCTACCAGACCAAAAGGGATATAATTGATGGATGGAGGTATAAGGAATATAAAAAAAATAATAATATCATCAAGCATAGATCCTCTCTGCAAAAATGAACTAAAATATTACTAGAATAAATATCATAAAAGGAGGCAATTACTACAAATCATTTGTAGCTCATGAATCTCATGCCCATGAAAAACCATTGATCTTCAATGCTTGCAATTTCATTCTAGCAATATGACAAGGTAAAATGATAATAAAGAACCCAAATTATGATAAACAACTTTCATGAATATCTAATGGTAGAAATGCCTACATCACATGCCCTTAGGCTTACAAATAAATAGATAAACTACCCCTGCATCTCTGTAGGTGTAAGCCTAATACCCATCAAAATATTATAGGTTTAAAAGATAGATGATTTTAGCTCAAGTGGATCAAAATTGATATGATGTGATTTAATTCCAATAACACAAGTTCCCATAAACAATACTCCAACAAATAAGGCCAATATAACCTCTGATTAGCACATAAACTTGAAAATGAAAAGAAGAATGTAGAGGAAAGCATAAAAATGAACAAATCAACCTTGCATCCAACACCAGTGATGCATTCATAAGTGGAAAATTTCATCAACCAGGATCCTCCCAATCAAGAAAGAAAAATTCTCTAATGAAATATGCTTCACAAAAGAACACAACAAATCCTTTATTGTATAACCCTGCGAACTCTAGCAGTTTGACAAATCCAAGCTATGGGGGGGCTACCAACTATTAGGGAAGGTTAGAATGGGTTCCTAAGATTTATTTGGACATGAGGGACATGTGTTACATCACCATATCAAGCAACATGACCTGTTTCAAAAGGAATTTATCACGATAGACAAGATCCCGAAAAATAGGAATTTGTTATGTTTTTGTTGGAATCTTTTGTAACAAACTCCTAAAATTTAGGAGGATCCTATGTAGCTCCTTGGTTTTGAAATTATTATAGTATAGAGAGATAATTAAATATATATGGAGGGTATTTTTATAAGGAAATGGTTTAGTCCATGACCCAAGAGAGGTTGGAGAGATTTGGGGTAATACCCCCCTGTATGTGCTTATTTGTAAGCCCGAGGGCATGTTTTGTAAATATTTCTGCCATTGAAGACTCATGAGATCTACCATATGAGATAGTTATTAATTTGTTATTCATATATATTCTCATATTTATTGAATATGATTACTATTAATGTAGGTTTGATTAGTAGTATCATGTATGAGAGTTCTATGGTAAAGGATTTGTTGCAGAATTTTATTACATGCTATATTTAAGCATTCACATTCATTGTTGGAAATGATTTCCAATCAGTGAACATTCAAACCAGTGGATGTTATCAGTTGAGTAGGGTGTGAAGATGATTTGTTCACTTATATGTTAACCCTTCTTTCTTTCATTCATCATCATACAATATATTTATATGATAGGCAGCTTGATTTCCTTTAGTCAACATAATTCTTATGACTCCCTTGCTCAATGGTGTAGCCTACGAATATGCATTTTTCTTCCCTCTCCATTTTTTGCTCATTATAGTTGATCCACTCAAGCATAAAACCAATACAAATGACCCTTTTAAATTGATTTAATTTTTCAAATCCTGATGGGTATTAGGCTTGTTCTTAAAGCAATCTAAGAACAACTTCTAGTGCTAACAGAGGTGATAATGAATTAAATGTACATGGCTTTGTCGATGTCAAATGGGATGGAGATATGGATTGAACAAGGTCAACCCATGGATATGTCTTCAAAATGTTCAGTGGAGCAATCAACTGGATGAGTAAGCAACATGCAGTCATATCCTTGTCAACAATAGAAGTTGAGTACATGGAAGCCACTCATGGAAACAAAGAAGAAATATGGCTACAAAGGTTATGTTCAAGAATTGAGTTTGAGTAGAGAGATATGAAGATAAGTTGCAACAGTCAAAGCACAATATTTTTGGCAAAGAACCCTACTTATCATTCTAAGACTAAGCACATTGATGTACAATACCATTTCGTGAGAGACATGGTGGAAACCAACAAGGTGTTGCTGGAGAAAGTAGGCACGTTGGAAAACATAGCAGACTCGTTGACCAATTTTGTAATTGTTGTGAGGTTCTCTTGGTGTAGAGAGAAAACGAGCATTGTTTCCCTAGTTCTATGAATGAAATTTCATAGGTCTCCCGGTTTCAACAAAGAAGAAAACAAGTGGGAGAATGTCGGGTCTTTATAATCTTTGCAATGAAAGTCAATTCGATGTGGATTGACTAAAATTGAAATTTGATGTGGATCGAAAGCAAGTTGAAGGTTGAGGTGGTTCAACATGGTAAAGACATCGACAACAAGTCAAATAGGTCAACTGAAAAGAGGTCGATATGCGAGCAAGTGGAAACTGACTGAAGACCGAATGGAGGGCAATTGGTAGTCGATGGTAATACGACTTGGTAGTCGACTGTAACAAAATCCTAAGATTCACTGGATTTGTAGCCAATGATTTGTGCGGATCTTTAACCATTTTAGGGTGAATTTTATTTAGGGTTTTACTACTATAAATACTATAAAGAAGGAGTGTTGTAATTCTATAAAGGCTAATCTTCATAATCTTGAATGATGTAAACTTTAGATGAAATCGTAGAGGTTGTTGGTCATGTAGATGTAAGTTGAATTGGCTATAGGGTTGTTCTTGCGTAAGAAAGAGGCTATGATGTTGATTGTGTCTTAGGTGTGGAATATGTTTATACATGTAACCTTTTATTCTGAATAAATAAGACAACAAGAGGGAAGAACACTCAAGGAATGTTGGTTTTCCCGGTTTAGGGTTTCCAAGGTAAAATCTCTATATACTATGTTTTTTCTTTGTCATTTACTTTCTTGATTATATATTTATTCCTCTCTTATTATAGGTTTAGAGTGGAAGTGCATCACATTTCCTAACACGGTCATCGTGAATCTAAAATCTCAGCTGAAATAATCTAGAAGGATTGAAGAAACATACAAAAGTCGAATGGAAGAGAAGTAGTGCTTGGAAGCCAAAATAGTAGCACAAAGAAAGGAAGCAGAGAAGAAAGATAAGATTTTGGCAGATCATATTAAGGAAATATCTGAGGATTTAAACCAGATTGAAGAAAAATTTATTCAACAAGAAAGAACACTTGAAAAATAAATCATCTCCTTGAAGATCCAACTTGAAGAAGAAAACATAATAGAAGTGTTCATTAAGGTTGGTTATCATTGATGTCAACCCTTGAATAAACCCCCGTAGCAAAAAGGTTTCGGTAATGGACCCAAGATTGTTTGATGTAAATATGACTCATTATTGTTTTTTCATGGTTGATAAGAAGTAAATATGGATGAAATCCAAAGTGGTCCCCTTATGGTGAAAGTCCTCACGGGAAAACGCTTTGCGGAGTAAGATAACCCATGCTTAATTGTGGAATAATGAGATGAAGGACAATGAATTTGTCAGGGAAACTATCCTAGATGGATAGTTATTGCCATGCCATTTCTGGTGGTATGAATAATGTCACATAACTCCTCACAGTTAGAGAGTTATGGCCTTACGAAGTTGGAGGACCCTCATATGTCATCTAGAAGCCCCAAAAGGTCAAAGTAGTCAAAGTGGTTTAAGAGATTTTAAAAGGTAAATAATAAAGTG
>JZKD02S1963896.1:40953-55214 GCA_000966675.3 Picea glauca
CTAGAAAACAAAGGAAGTTGGTGCTTGCAATGAATGTAATTCTTCAAGACATATAAGAAAAAAAATTCTGTGGTTTTTTCCTGATTTGGGTTTCCACGTAAAACACTGGTGTACTATGTATGTGTGTGATTGTTTATTTCTTATTACTCATTATTGGATAATAATTCTACATCGATATAACATTTGAAGAAATAGGATTATAATTACGCTATTACTAATTCACCCCCCTTCTCAGTAATCTAACAAGAAGAAGTCATGAAGATTTAGATGATGAAGAAAGAAGAAGAGGTTCAGAATCTTGAAGAATAAGTTTTCATATTGAGAGTTAAAATCGTCAAGCTAAGAAAGAATGTTGAAGAGAGATAAACATCCAGATCATCAATAAAGAAAGTTGAAGAGAAGCACTCTGGGTTTCCAGAAAGGAATAATGAATAAAAGGGTAAGAGTTATGCAGAAATACTCAAAGGAAAGAATCATGATCAATAAGAGTTAAATAAGAATGAGTATAATAGAGATACATCTTCAATAAGACCTTCCACATTCAAGCAACAAAGAAGCTTAAATCATGATGAAGGAATCAGTAGAAGAGAAGATCTTTATCAAACGAGTCATGAATTCAGAAGGATTGCACCACAAAGAAGATCATTCACTCCCAGGTATGTAAATTTATTTTACAGTCATTGTTTTATTAGTACTAACTTTGGAAATAAGGTTGTAGATTGCATAGCATATGGAAAAAATGTTCAGACAATAAATACCTATGTGGCTCCCCACAACATTGAAAGTTACAAATGCCACAATTATGGTCACATATCTTAGAATTGTAGAAGCATGATAAATACCACCATGAAAGAAAACATCGATGTCATATACATGAATGTTTAGAGAAGAAAAGAAAGACAAGAAGAGAAGGTGAATAAAGAATAGTTCCTAGAAATCGTAGGATTTGCAGTAGTGAGAGAAAGAAAAGAAGAGCAAGTGATTAAAGAAAAATCCCAAGAGATTGTAATCTCAAGAATTGTAGTGCAAGATCATAATGAATCCACAGGAAAAATGGAAGAAGTCATAGTTTAGAGAGATACAGAGCCTATAGACGAAGAGGAATATTTCTCCACATTGGGGAGGATTCCTCCACTGTTTTGAGCCACCTGTCTTGGATAATCCCAATAAATATGAATGTTGAATAGGGGGAGTCTATGCAATAGCTACTACATATCATAGAACCATCCTTCGAGAAATTTGAAGTGTCTATAGAGACAAATTTAGAGTAGTCAGATAGCAGAAGTACAAAATGACAGATTGATTAATTGAGAAGCAGTGTTCCCATGCAGATATCAGGGGAATATTATTGACACACTACCCAAGAAATGACATATTCATTATAGGTTCAAGGAAGTATTACAGATCAATGTACATATATGATTCATTCAGATAGACATGAATATGTGATGACAAGTTACAACAAAGAAGCCTTCATAATAGTAGAGCGAAAAATGGGTCAACATGGTGGACAATTGAGTAGAAGAGTTATGGAAAAATTACGTCATATGGACAAAGATGGATTTATGAGATCAATGGTAGGTCTAGATAGATATATGACAAAGCATATTTACAATTGGAATTGTTATCCCCATTTTGTGGATAACTAAGAACATCATGTCTCGAGGCCCTCAGGTTGCGGATATGGAGTGCAAAGATA
The DNA here is from genome assembly GCA_000966675.3 of Picea glauca. Lineage (NCBI taxonomy): Eukaryota > Viridiplantae > Streptophyta > Pinopsida > Pinales > Pinaceae > Picea > Picea glauca. Next base: position 42,653 of record JZKD02S1963896.1, read on the forward strand.
CTACATGACCAACAATACCATTTGCATAGATGGAAAACCCACTCACCACCACAGATGGTCATAAGATTATATATGGCATCCACCACATCAGTTGGCTTCTAGAAGGCAGTGGGCCTTGCTCCATGAGGTACTGGTCAGTATTATGGTGAGCATAATTTCAATACCTAAGCCATTTGATTATGTTGTATCTTATATTTATTTAGATTTCATGATATGTGTTTGGACATTATGCATTTTTGCCTACTTCACCTTGGTGGTTGACATTGTGCCCTAGTAACTAGTCTTCTTTGGGAATGGGTTTGTTGCTGTGAAATCCCTTAATGAGCCATCATACCATTGCCGACCATACTTACCATTTTCCATCATTATTCCCCTCCATTTCATTATCTCTTGGGATTTTAGGTTGTATTGACCCAAGAAGGGGTTTTCCCTCATCTTATGGGAAGAGGGGGCTAAATTCCTAGAGGGGTTGGTGTTGGGTAAAAGATAAAATCATTATATAAACTTTCCATATGCTTCACCTAGGGATCACCCAAGAAAGAAATAAAACACTTATCTTTGCATAAAGGGGACCCACAATAAAATAAAAAATCCTTAAAAGGTTAGTTGAAGGATATGAGGTCTCATCACGAGCCGAACTATCACATCCATGGATATCTAGTGGTATGACATTGTCATCATATGGTCACCAAACCAGGGCAGTGACTCTCATTTGCCTGGCTGAGATAAATGGGATCTCATCACGAGACAACCTTCTCATTTCCATTAGGTATTTTTGGGTGACATTGCCACCACCTGGTCACCACAACAGGGAAGTGACCTTCAATATATCCTTACGCTATTATGAAAGAAAATATAAAGAAAGAAAGATAAAAGGAAAATAATGGGCTTGGAAAATTTTCATTGTGATCGAAGGTACCACACACCCTCTACAAAGGAACCCATGAATGTGACACTATGACCCCTAGTATGTCATGAGCCATATGCCCATTGAGTCTTGACCCCATCCACCTCATACAATTTACATGGCTTAGAGAGGGACCTCTTGGAGGATATCCTTGACCTAGGGCAATAGCTACCCAATAGAACACCTCGTCAATCCTCCCATACTTAAGCTTGACAAGTCCCATTGTGTCTTTGAGCTATTAATTGTTTGATATGGTGATATTTTATGCACATGATTGGATGGATTATTTATTGATTGGATTAAATTATCATGATTTTATGACTTGAGATCATTGGAGGGCATGTTCATTTTTCTTTACAGGACCTAGTTGGTGGACAATTTTGGGAGAACAAGCCTAGCTTGGGTTCCATTGGGCTACAAGCCCACAGGTTGGATGTCAGGGGTGCGCATGCCAGATGAGAAAGATAAAACTTGGAAGGCCTAAAATATGACTTATACAACATATTCTATCCCGCAAGTTCCAAACATTTTTCCTAGGAGAGGCAAAACGTCACTTCTAGAGACATGACATCACCTAGGGGGGTTAGGGCTTGGTGGTGAGGTATCACTCATTTACACATGGAAGTTTGAGGAGGAGAAGGTTATTCACCATGTATGAGTTCCTAGATGATTGATACATGGCCTTTGGAGGTCCATCCATGCTTCTCCAACACCAATGACTTCCTCAATGTGGAAAAACGCCCCCTAAAGGGGTGACGTCCTCCTAAATTATGGTTTAATTTGTGCAAAAAATGAAATTTTAAGTGAATTGTTTAGTATTATTTTTTTAAGGGGGGAATATCAGGGATGTTGACCCCTAATCTTATGTTTTACTCCTTAATTTGTGGACAAGCTATGTTAGCTAAATTTTGTATAAATAGAGATCATAAGATCCCATTTTAATCATAACTATATCAATTATGAGAGACTTGGTCTAAAATTTTTGGACTCCTTATCTATTTTATCTCTTTTTCACTTGTTTTATGGCTATTTTATGAATGGTTGATGGAGGAGGCCCAACACTAGCTTTGGATCATGATTTCTAGCTCTTGTGGTGATTTATCTTGGCATTTCTCTTGATCTTGGTATGGTTTTCTACTATTATACTATCATTTTTTTCAAGTTAAAGTATTATTATGATAGGATCTAGGTGGGAAGTATAAGGGAATACACACCCACCATAGCCTTCATCATTTTATTGCTTCATCTCATTAACTGCAAGGGTTTTCTAAGAGAAGTATAAGGGCATACACCCTCTTAGCTCAAACCCTAGCTTAGAGAAACTTGCCTTGGGGAGTAAACTGGATTACACCCCCAAGGAGGCTGCTTCTCTAAGTTCCTTGTGACTCCATTAACCTAATATTAAAGGCACTATTCATTGATTTGTTCCACTGGAGAAATAAAATATTGCATTGGGAAACGTGATTTTCGGTCATTTTTACTTGTTGCAAAGTGGATTGTTTTCCTTGTGCCTTGGGCACCTCACAGCCACTAGGGTGTCCCCATCTAGGGGATACTTATTTCTTATGTTACAAATTTTCATCTTCAGCCATTAGGACTGCAGAAACCCTAACTTACTTGCTTTAATAACTCTCTTATCAACCATTGGTTTTTGCTCAAAGTTTTCACACTTACTGTCCTTGTCCCAATGCACTTTTTGGCAAAGTTTGAGGAGATTTCAGTGGATGATTTTATTTCTGTAATAAATTGAATGTTACAGTCATAAGAATGATATAATTTTCTGCAGACAAGTGTTTACAACAACCTTATCGTTTATGCTAAGAGTATTGGTTTTTCATCTTGAGTTTAGCTAGTCATTTACTAGTTTTTCTCTTGCATTTTCTACTTGATATTTATCATTTATTGAGAAGATTATAGTACCCTTTTCTTGCTGATATATACTTTTATATATTTCTGCAAATTAAGGACGTCAAGCTTAACTTTCTAATCCAACTAACATATGCTATTGCAAAGTGTCTTTTCTTGTGTCTTGGGAAGGTACAATCATCCGAAGAAGCGCTATACTTCTGGGGCAGCCATTACTTGAATTACAAGGAATCTCTCCCCACCTTTTCTTTCCATTTATCCTTGAACTCTAGGGGATTCATTTCCATTTCCCTCCATATCTGTCTTAATCCCCCTATGGTTACCGATATCACCTCCCTAGAGTGACTTAGTCACCCTTGAAATGCAAGACCTACATCGAGGTGACATTGGGTGTAGGATTCCCAAGTTGTAGCACTTGCTCCATAGTTGGGTCAGCATTTTCCCAACCTACAACTTGCGCTATAACATTTTGGCGTCGTTTTCATGGAAGATTTTGAATCTTCTTTGTACCCTAATGACACTTTGGTAAGCTATCCCAAAGCCTTTCCCTTAGCTTAACTAGCGAATCCACCTAAGGGACATTCTCTTTCCACCCTCCTTGATGAGATCATATTGAAGCTCATCTGGTGACTCCACCTTCCCAGAACCCTTCTTTCCCCAAACCTTTTCCCCCTGGGAGGTTCAAGCCTTATAAGGTTTACCAAATAAGGACTCCTCTCAAGCCTCCCGTTGTTAAAACCCTTTTCGATAAACCCCTTCCCCTTTATCCAATGGCTCGTCCTTGGTAAATAGACCTATACAAACCCCTTAACATGGCCAATATCCAAGGTTTCCTTAACCAGATGCCAACATATGTCAACAAGTGGTTACCAAAGTTCCTAGGAAAAAATGTGATAACTGTTGAAGACCACATTTATGTCATGGGCCGGGATATGGACAATGTAGGTATTGATCATGAAGATGTGGCCATGAAACTTTTGGCTTCATCAATGATTGAAGAAGCTCTTTATTGGTTCAAAGGAGTCCCTAATAATCATATAACGACCTATGATTCTTTTTCCATGTTATTTAAAATAAGATGGTCAAGAAAAGAAGATGGTGGGACACTTGCAACTCAGTGCAATCAAATAAAGAAAATTGAGAATGAAACGGTAAAGGAATTCATTGCAAGATTTGACAGGTTGTACAATCAAATTCAAACATATTTCCATCCCACAACATCATCAATTCGTCTCCTTTACATGAATTCCTATGAAGGATAGTTCTGATACATTCTTAAAGATAAAAGTTCCACATCGTTGGCAGAAGCTAAATAATTTAGTATCAACATTGAAGATAATCTTCTTGATTCAAAGAAAGAAACATTCCAGTATCCTCACAGCAAGATAGAATCAAGACTAAGGTTTCCAACAACAATGTTCCTCATCTGATTTCTCTCCTGACTCAGAAAATAGACCAAATGAATACTCAGTTTGTCCAAGTGAAGGATAAACTTATGACCCATATGACTACAGTGGAAAGAAATCAATCTGTTCCTAGACCTCATTTTACCAGTCAACGGAGAGATGCCACCGATTGGAAACCAAGACCTCAACAAGAGGAAAAGGCCCCAGATACTTTGAAACCTATTGGGATAGTTGATATAGAATCTTGGTGTCTCCCATGCCAAAAACCCCACAGGGAAGATGAATTCCTTTGAAAAGACGAATATTATCTTGATGACATAAACTTCATGATTTTCAATCTCAACGATTAACAGGTTACTCAAGAACAGATCAATGAATCCAGAAGAATAGGACAAAGAGAGGGGAAAATCCAGGCCTTAAATAAACTAACAGATTATCAGAAGAAGGAATTAAGGAGGATGGAAATTCTAGTCTATAGAAGAAAAACTGCTTCATCCCCTTCGTCACAACCTGATATTCTCGTTCCACCAGTAGAAAAGTTGGCTCTACCACCTCCATCATCGATATGTAAGTTTCTCCCTGAGCCAACTCCTACAGATGAAATTTAGTTGGATATAGATGTTGCGAACAATTTTGGAAAATTGAATATGACGGTCCTAGCGAAAGAGATGTGTAAGATCCCTTCCATGAAAAGGGAATTTTTGAGGATATTACAAGTGCCAACCGAGAAGGAGGATCCTCCCATCATATTAAACAATATGCATCTGTATTGGCCAAAATACAAGAACCCACCTTTCTATATCTCATTAGACATGAATGGCCTCCACTTGAACAATTGCATGCTTGATTCAAGGGCCTCAACAAAAGTCATATATTTGAAGTTAATGAAACAACTTGGTTTAAAGACAACCTGACCTTATGGAAATGTTTGTGGTATTGATTCAAGAAGAGTTAAGGTCTTGGGAGTATGTGAAGATGTTGAATTAGTTTTGATAGATTTTCCACATATCAACGTCCTCATGGATATATTGGTGATCGATGCCCCTGATTCATGCAAGATGCTCTTTTCAAGGACCTGGTCCTCATCCGTTGGAGGTTTCCTTAGTATGAAACTCACAGATGCATATATTCCCATGTGCGATGGCACGAATGAGATCCTACATAACATGGAGAAGAAAGACACAGATGTGATGAATCTGAGGGGGGACAACTATGTCAGTGAACACTACCATGATATACCTCCATAGATTTTTGAGTATGATCCATTCAAGTTACCCTTCATGCAGTAAGATGCAATGGAAATGTTTCTACCATGGATAGATAAAAAGAAGGTTGCACAATACCATAATAAGGAGCCAAAATCTATTCATATTATACAAAAGGAAGATGAGAAAAGTGAATAAATCATCAAATATATTGTCCACACAGAGCCTCCATATGATGAGAATACACCTTGCATCCATTTCAATGAAGTAACTCTTTTTCTCACGTGGGACAAAAGAAATGGAAATCCCATATACAAACAAAAAGACAATAACTCATGGCTTGGCCCTTACATCATCATAAATAATTTTGACAAAGAAAATTACTATCTGATAGCATTAGATGTGAGAAAGATGCCATTTCCAATAGATGGGTATCTTCTCCAATCTTGCATCTAGGTCACATGAATTCTTCATGGCCCATGCCCGAGGTAAGTAGGTAAGTCATTTTGATTCATTGCATTTGCATCTTAATTTCTCATACTAGTTTAGATGCATTTCATTTTCATTCTACTCTACTTGCATATTGATTTCATGCTTAGTTTAGAATTAAAAAAAAAATGTCAAAATTTTCTTTTTCTAGCTTAGTTGGTTTGGATTATCATCATATGAAAACAAGAATGAGTAGGCCATCCTGCACTTGACAGTTTGATGTTTACTTGCAAGCACAGGTATACCAGGATATGTTGTAGTTCTCATGCACTCTACAATGAGAAAATGTCCCCAAGTAGGAGCCAAATGTTATCCCCATTTTGTGGATAACTAAGGAGACGATGTCTCGAGGCCCTCAGGTTGTAGATATGGAGTGTCGAGAGACTACATGACCAACAATAGCCTTTGCATATATGGAAAATCCACTCACCACCACATATGGTCACATGTTTATAGATGACATCCACCACACTAGTTGGCTTCTAGAAGGCAGTGGGCCTTGCTCCAAGAGGTACACGTCATTATTATGGTGAGCATTATTTCAATACCTAAGCCATTTGATTATGTTGTATCTTAGATTTCTCTATATTTCATGATATGTTCTTGGACATTATTCCTTTTTCCATGCTTCAACTTGGTGGTTGACATTGTGCCCTAGTAAGTGGTCTTCTTTGGGAATGGGTTTTCTACTGGAAAATCTCCTAATGAGCCAATGTACTATTGCAGACCATACTTACCATTTTCCATCATTATTTCCCTCCATTTCCTGATCTCTTGGGATTTTACGGTGTATTGACCCAAGAAGGGGTTTTCCTTCATTCTATGGGAAGAAGGGGATAAAGCCCCAGAGGGGTTGGTGTTGGGTAAAATATAAAATAATTATATAAACCTTCAAGATGCTTCACCCAGGGATCACCCAAGAAAGCAATAAAACACTTATATTTGAATAAATGGGACCCACAATAAAATAAAAAATGATTAAAAGGTTAGTTGAAGGATAGGAGGTCTCATCACGAGCTAAACTATCATGTCTATGGATATCTAGTGGTATGGCATTGTCATCATCTAGTCACCAAACCAGGGTGTGCCTCTCAGTTGCATGGATGAGAGAAAGGGGGTCTCATCATGATCAACCAACTTTCTCATTTCCATTAGGTATTTGTGGGTGACATTTCCACTACCTGGTCACCACGACAAGGAAGTGACCTTGAATCTATCCTTATGCGACTATGAAAGAAAATATTAAGAAAGAAAGATAAAAGGAAAATGATGGGCTTGGAAAAAGTGCATTGTGAACGAAGGTCCCACACACCCTCTACAAAGGCATCCATGAATGAGACACTATCAACCCTAGTATGTCATGAGCCTTATGCCCATTGAGTCTTGACCCCATCCACCTCATACACTTTACATGGATTAGAGAGGGACTTCTTGGATGATCTCATTGACCTAAGGAAAGATCTACCCAATATGACACCTCGTCAACCCTCCCATACTTAATCTTGACAAGTCGCATAGTGTCTTTGAGATGTTAATTGTTTGATATGGTGATCTTTGATGCACATTATTGGATGGATTATTTATTGATCAGATTAACTTATCATGATTTTATGACTTAATATCCTTGGAGGGTTTGTTCATTTGTCTTTGCAGGACCTAGTTGGTGGACAGTTTTGGGAGAACAAGCCTAGATTGGGCTTCTATGGGGCTACAAGCCCACAGTTTGGATGCCAGGGGTTTGCATGCCATATGAGAGAGATCAAAATTGGAAGGCCTCAAAGACAAATTGGAAAACATATCCTATCCCCCACATGGAAAACGTTTTTCCTAGGAGAGGAAAAACATCAGTTCTAGAGACATGACATCACCTGGGGGGATTAGGGCTTAGTGGTGAGGTGCTACTCATTTACACATGGAAATTTGAGGAGGAGAAGGGTGTTATCACTCTGTAAATTCCCATAGGTTGTTGTGAGGCAAGAAAAATTTTATTAGAGGTAACCTTAACCAACCACTTTGAAACTGGGAGCTAGCCCTACCAGTTTCAGAGAGGGATTTCTCTCTAAGTTTTAGATTTGTTTGGATTTTCTAGATTTTAGGCAAGTTAAAAAAAAAAAATAGAACCGAGTTGTTTGTATTGTTTTTAAATAAAATGGATGAATATAATTTACACTTCCATTGGGCTATAGGGTCTGTTTTTAAAAAGATGGAGGCCAAAGATAGTTTTTATAAGATTCATTTTACAGTGCAAGATAGTGCAACTGCTGGATTATTTAGGAATAAAAATGATGTATTGCTGAAAAAGGTGAGATATCAGTTAGAACAAAAAAGAATTTAAGAATTTCTTTGTTCTAAGATAAAAAATAAAACATTTAAATCTGTAAAAGATTAGGAACAGAGTACACAATGACAAATTCTACAGCTTTAACTTCTTTTAAAGATTAGATTAGAAAAACAATATGATAACTGAGAGAGATTTTTTTTTTACGAAGACAGAGGAAACTTCACCAACAGCTAACACGCAGGAATCCTGTGAAATGTCTCTTTGTATTACTGGAATAACCTCTTGATACAAATTACAGCGATTACAACTTGCTTGGGCGTAAAGATCAACCCTCAATACTTCTAAGTTTGAAATATTTATAATCAAAGTTACAAGCGACCTTGTCATTAATGATCAGGACATGGCAGACTCTAAGTCTAATTAACTAGCTAACAAGATGCAAAAATTTTATAACTGATGATGATGTGTTGAATCTCTCATGTTGATTTTGGGGAAGACCATTGGTGAGTCTTTCAGATGACCTTGACTGCGCATGACTGTGAGTTGGTCGAGACCTTTACCTTTACTCAATCAATTCGCACAACTCATCCCATCTTTGTGTGCTTGGGATGGTAAATTTCAATAGCCAGCGGTAGATTTCATCCATCTCGGTGTACTTAGCAAAATTCGGCTTGGTGAGGAAAATGTACTTGATTTTGTGTTGTATGCTAAGGTCAGGCTGCAAAGTCGCCAAGAATGCTTTGCCCATGATGCTGCCCTGTATCCCTGAAGAATTGGAACTGTATTTGACCATGGTGGAAATATTTTTCTTATAATCAGATAAAGTCATCAATTTATCATTTAGGGCAAGTAGGCCAGGAAGGCCCTTTTTCTATAAGGCCTCAAGCTTGTTAAAAAATCTCTGAATTCCAATGTCCATGTTCTGAGACTTCTCCTCCAACTGCAACATTAATCCTCTTTTAGTCAACACTCTTTTTACTTCGAGGATAGTCTCTGTTCTGTCTTCAACTATCAGTTCTTCAAGCTCTTCCTTGGTTTTTGAATTCAGAAACTTGATGATCTCGTTAGCTGCCAAGGGAATTTTATCCAGTTCTCTTCTTATCCTGTCAATGGCCTGCCTCCTCTTTAGCACCAGATCATGTTGTTCAAACATGACTTGCACCATGGGCCAAATCTCATTTATGGAATTGGAGATGTCTGTCCAGATATTTTCCTTAGCCTCTGCTAATGTCTTTCCTGCCATTGTTTGTTTCTGGAGCTGTTGTATTTACTGCTTAAGCTTCTCTGATGCTTGTCTCTCAACATTGTATCTTGTTTGGAAGGAAGACTTGAGTTCCTGGAGACTTTCAACCTCAATTTTCAGCCTATTGATCTATGTTCCTTGCAGAGTCATCTCCTCCATGGACTTTGCCATCTCCACAGTCTTTTCCAATGCTATCAATGAAGTTGCTGATATAATTTCTACTGTAGTGTTCGTTGGCACAACTGTTGTACTGACTTCTGCTAGGGGAACTGCACTCAATGGAATAACTTCCATCGGGGTTGATTTCTCCTTCTCTTTCAATAACCTTTCCAATTCTGCCTCCATTTCCTTTATCGGTGCGTTCTGCTGCATGATTAGCTTCAACCATTCCTCTTTCTCATCTTTTGCCTCGGCTATTTCTGTAGTTTGTGAATCCACTGTTGGTGGCAATTTCAGTGGTTTTCTCAGATATGAAATGTCATCATTATTTTTCTTTATCATCTCCTCTATTGCTTTTACATTTGAGGGATCATACCCAATCTTGAGCACCAACTTCTCTAAGGATTTTATTCTGTTATCCTTTGAAAAAGAGGATATCTTTTCCAACTTCAATTGGGTCTAAACATTGTTTGGAGTGGTAGTCAGTGAAAAAGAAACTGAAGCAGATTTCTGCTGTTCAGTATCTATTAGCGTATTTGCCTCCTACTCTGTCTAGTTCACATATTTTTCAATTTCTGGTTTGAGGGTGTGAGCATAAGGTGAACTTTTATTTTTGGTTCTCATCTCTGCAATGATCTCACTTTGATCATAATTCCAAATGAAACTAGTGATGAATTTCATTTCCTTTAATACTATATTTGCCTCTTCCCTAGTAGCTCAACTGTTGCAGATAAACGGTCCTATTCTCCCTTTAATCCTCATCTGTTGTTTTTTCTTCAGAGACACAAAACGAATGTCATATGAATTTATCATTTGATGAATATACTCTAGTGCAAATATCGGAACAGGCACATACTTGGCCAATTTATATGGAGCTAGTTCACATCCATACACTCTGATCTTGATGTGATTCTAATAAAGGAACCAGTCCCCGGTCTTTGCGAGATCCGAAAGGTGCAAAAATTTTTGGATCTCCTCGTTTATCCTTGATTCTGGTCTTCCACTGAGCATGCTAACTACTAGGTGATAAAACAACTCGATGAACTGTTTGAAACTGAATTCAGTGGAGTTTCTTTTGAGCAACAACGTCCATAAAGTTACTGCTTGTGGTTTTCCATCCTTGTCCATTTTTTGCATGAGAAAGGGAAATTTGTCTGCCTGATAGAACATAAACATGTAGGCCAGTATTGAAGAATACCGGAACATGCCTTCTGTAGGGAAATTTGCCAGTTGCTCGTGCAGGTTTTCGGCTAAAAAACCGCTGAAATCAAACTAAGTGGCAACTTTCTCTTTAATAGATAAAATGGACAAGAATCCTAGGATAGGTTCATCCACCCATTCGTCTGAGAAATACCGAGCAAACAACACAGTGTGGAGATGATATGGTTTCCCTTTTCGGAAAATATGGAGGAATGATAGGGAGGATTATTCTTAGGAAATTGGACATCTTGTGGGAGAAATAGCTCAAAGATTTGTGCTCTTTAGGGAAAAGACAGGTTCTGATACATTTCGGTCAATATTTCAATTGTGAGAGGAGAACGGGGTTCGACTCTGGGCACCTGCATCATCTAATCAATGGCTTCGGGTGTAATAAGGAAAAAGGTTTCTCAAGACGAAGATACTATGGCTCTCTGATCATGGAGGTAGTGCGCTTGGCATTTGAGGGCAAATTCGGGAAAATGATACAGGGGGAAACCTAACTCCCAGAGCCCAATTTCATCGCTCTGATCGATGAAGTTGTCTTTAAACAATGACTGTACTCAGCAAAGTCGAATTCGGACCAGGTTTCTGAGATTAAATAGTCTTTGTCTGCTAATGGGATCTGGTCAAGATTGACAGGAGGTGGAAAGAAAGGATTTTCCTCTACGTTTAAATTTTTACTTTTGGGTGCCATTGTTTTCCACCAGTACGTGCACACTGAAAAAATGTTAGTAGGCGAAATATATGGTTGGATGAGATGTTGCAGAGGCGAAGAAAAATGAGTCTCTGATAGGCAAGGAGTGTGAGTGAAATGCGAATGACCGAAACAGGGTTGGAATTTAGTGAAGGAGTGTTCGTTGGGGGGAAAATGACATGTCAGGTGAACAACGGGCATGTGGCCAACAATAAATGGTTAACAGGTCTTTTAGAGCATGAGAGGGCAGGGTGAAAGAAATCTGACGTGTGTATCTGGTTGACGTGTAGAATGGTGATTGGGGGGTGAACGAAAAGATATGACCTATAACAGTTAGATGGATGGGACATGCTAACGAGGTCATGACATGGAACTTGTAAAGGGTGGTTTTGGGATGTGACATCTCTGGATGATGGTGGTGAGTCGGAAAAATGGTAGGCGGTAAATGTTTGGAGAAGGGAGGTAAGATGCAATGAGATGATGCCACGTAGGGATGGGGCTCGCCTGGACGCTGCTTCATTCAGGACCCCCCCTTCTATTAAAGGTAGAAAGGTTGGGGGGGTCCGGTATCCCTTGCTGACCGTTGATATGAGAAAAACTAGATCAGTCGTTGTTTCGAGCGCATTCTTTAACCATCATGTCGGACCCCCCCCCCACCGTTAAAGGTAGAATGGTCGGGGGGGTCCGAAATCTCCTGTGGACCGTCCATTTTCCCGTTGATGGGATGACCGTAGATCTGAGCGCACACTTTAATCACCTTTTCAGACCCCCCCCCACCGTTAACGGTAGAACGGTCAGGGGGGTCCGAAAACTCATCAGAACCATAGATCTGGGCGCCAACAACTTAATCGTAGATCTAGGCCCGATCCTTAATCTCTGGGGCACGTTTCAATATATGAGGCCAAACTTAGGCTTAATGACCTTTTTATGGGTTTTGCGCACTTCCCCCCTTTCTTTTGTCACCATGGGGTTAGAAAAAACATTTCACCATCAAAATCCTGCATTTTTCATCGATCATCTTATACATTTTATTGAAGAGAAACTAACTAACCTATGTCCTAACCTACTCCTTTGCACCTTTAGCCCATCTTAAACTATTGGGCTACTACCCT
>JZKD02S1963907.1:17933-31894 GCA_000966675.3 Picea glauca
TTAATGAGAATTCTTCCATTCTTTCTCTCCTTCTTCTTCCTTCTCCAATTCTCTCTGCAAATGTGTGTATTATTGTTTAGCTAGATCTATTCTGTGCAGGTTCAACACATTTACAGAAACTATGTGAAGGAAGTATGGTCAAGGGTGTTAGGTAGTCTGGGGCATAGGTTTGATTGGCACAACTCCTACTTATATCTCTTTTCCCAATGGTGGAAAAGATGCAAAGGAAGTTTTAAGAAAAAATATAAACTCAGACGAATTTGGGAAGCTCTCCCAAAGTATGTTTGCTAGAGTATTTGATTATCTCGAAACAAAACAATTTTCAGGAAGAAAAGAGGCATCCTAGGAAAACGACAACCAATGCCCTCTCTTTATTGACAAAATATATGCAACCTTGTTTGAGTGGACGAGATTAGGATTTATATGAATGCGAGACACGATGGATGAATAAGTTCAATATGGGATCTTCTTAGTCCCATAATAAAAAACAAAGCAATAAAATTCCTAGATGGGCTATCAAACTTCCAATCAAGAGTTCAAGGTGTGGCTCTCCCAACAACAATCCAATATACTTTTCTTTGATGGGGATTCTCAGAACAACCGAGGGGAAGAAAGTGTCGGAGGGTGGAGGGGGATAATTTGTGATCCTGAAGGGAATTCATTTATCCATTACGCTCATGATTTAGGTAATGTTTCAAATAATTTCGCTGAAGCCTATGCCTTGTGGCAAGGTATTAGGATGGAAAAGGAAAAATGATTTCAAAAGATAATTATCTTGGGTGAATCCATGCTCGTGATCAGGTCTCTCATCAATCAAGTTGACATCAAAATTAAGGGCTTTCTAGGGGTAATATATCAGGCTCTCAGTCTTCTTTTTGGGTTTGAATATTATTGCATTTATCATGTAAGGTGTGAGCTAAAGAACGAAGTGGACCAATGGGAAAAATATTGATCAATTCTAGGAGAAGGTGACATTGTTGTTAATGGTGGAAGAGACTGTTTACATATATGTTAGTTCTATGTTGGGTTCATTAAATACATGGGATGGGTGGAATCTAGCGCATTGGGTTGGGAACATGATCGATAACCCTGTTCAATTCTTCCAAGCTGTAGTAAAATCCCTCATTTATGTTGGCTTGTGCGAGCATTTGATATACTAGAATTTTCGAGTAGTCACGACTCTCATTCCTTGTGGTTATTCTGGTTTCTGGTAAGGTGTGTTGAAGGAAAAAAAGGAGTAGGTTGGTGGGAGTTTGGGATGACCAGTGCTTGATATTGAGATATAGCCCTTTGTCAACCAGATTTCATTTGGTTTTCAAGTTCTTTCCTAGCAATTTTTCTATCTTTAGAGTTTGGGAAATTTCAGTGTTGAGTTATAATTATGAAATACCTCCTTTTCTCATTGGGTTAAGTGTCAGTAGTTATGATATTGATTATGGAACTGATATTCTGGATCAATTTTCTCATTCTCCTTATTACATTCAAGAAGGAGAAGTAGTCGGTGGTGGTCTGGGTGTACTTATTACTTAAGAATTACAGAGTATGATGATGTTGGTTTGTCTTCTGAAGAGTTTCATTTCACCTTTTCGGTCTTTGTGTCTTTGAGCATCGTAATTGCAGACCTTCCTATACTATTGGGGCCTTTTTTCTTGCATTGGGGTTCTAGTTTGGGGATTGGCCCTTTGGATTTCCTTGTTCTTTGTTTTGCTAAACCTCCTCAAATTGTTTTAAGAGATGGAAGGTGGGGAAATATTTCATTTTGGTACCTGCTATTTGGTGTGGACAGTGTGAGTATTGAGAAAGATAACATGTTGTTTGAGGACACTTATGTTTCTATTTGGATAATTGAATCCCATTCTAGCCTTTCCTTTATAGATAGAGGGTTTGATTTGGGAAATTGTTATTATGATTTCTTCTATGGAATTGAGTATACTTTCGTACATGTTGTGAGTTCCAGGAACATGGAAGTCAAATGTTTGTGGTCTATTGGTGTTAAAAGCATTTTTGCCCATATTTCAAACAATTCTGACAACAAAGAAGTAAGTGATGGGTGGCTTGGTTATATTGGATATAGTGGTATGTTGTTTAGTATTAATATGGATCCTTCCTAGAGTGAAATCAAGCAAATCCTCCAATGCAATGAGGAAATATCTGAAGCAAACTTCTCTACCCTCCACTAATTATCGGTCAAATTTGGGAATCTGGAGCAATCCTTCACTCAATGCATTGCGAGGATGGAAACATAATGCTAGTTTTTGAGAAATTTGGTTTTTCCTTATCCTTCTCAGTCCTTGTCCATCAATCATGTGTCAAGTACTTCTTTCCATGGAAACTCAAAGGATGGTCAGGGGGGACTTGGAGTTGCACCTATGGAGGTAGAATAAGATTCTCCACTGCAAAGTGGAGTGCAGAGAGTACCAGATCACGAATCAACTGTCAACTGATGTATTTCAAAATTGTCTTTTTGCTTGGGTAGTTTATTAAAATTTTTTGCTGTCAGATAATGTGGATGTTTCCAAGGGAAATATGTATGTTTTATTTGTATTGTGCAAATGATATATGAACAAGTTTTGAGAAGAATTGTTGGAGGATTTCCATTGAAAAAGTGCAATCGATCTTGTCATATGTTTTGTGCATTACACATTGTAGACTCTATTCATATTAATATGATGTTTAGCGGGCACATTTTATTTAATATAACATGTCATCTATTGGAAACTCCATTATTACAATGAGTTGTTTGCATTCATTGCATAATGGCTTGAATGGAGACAAAAACATGTTACTTGGATTGAGTACTCTAATGATATTTAATACTTTAAAAAAGGGTCATAATTTTTATTAGTCAATGATGAAAAGCTAAAAAAACAAAAGAAAGTAGTTGTAGAAGTAATTTTGTTTGAATAATAAACATGCGATTGAAAACTCTCCTAAACATTTGTTTTTGTAAGAGTTTGTAAATAATATGTCGCAGGAGAGGTTTTGAGATCAGGGTGAATAGTCTATGGCTAAGGTTTTGTCCCAACTAGGGTTTCAAGATTAGAGTCGAGCATCTCAAGTGACATCCCCATCTTTGTTTCTTCCTTTTCTGGCAATAATATGATCATGTTAGTGGAGGACAAGATCATAGTCTCAATTGTTGGTTGCTTTTTCAGTTTTCTGGGAGGTTTGGAGTTATGAAGGAAGAGAGATTGGATTTCAGATTTGATAGTTCATATCACATATATATCTTCCATCTGCAGTCTGAATTTACGCCTTGGTTCTTTGTTCTAGATCCACACCAGGATGGTGGGAAAGGTGGAGACTCTCAGTCTATTTTGGTAGAGAACATTAATACTACCATGCAATGTTGTAAGGTGACAAGAAGGTTCGAGGGTGCAAAGTATTTTCTTCGAACTGAACAAGTGGTGTAGGTTTCCCCATTGCTTCTAGCAGTTTCTCCTCCTTCGTGCTTCTTGGTGCAATGGCTTTCTCCTCCTATAAGTGATGTGCAGGTTACCAATGTAGGGGTTTAGACAAGGGATCTCATTCCAGCCAAGAACAAGGGTATTATGGTTAAAATGAACCAAGTTAAAATGTTGGTGGGGAAAGACTGCAGTTGGGAATTTTAGTGATAAGTTGGTTCGATCAGAATCCTTAAAAGGATGGCTTGTGAAAAATTCATTCAATTGTCTTAGGTATTCCTCGTCTTTCCATATTCTAACCAAAGGTTGGTTATGTTTTGTTTTTTGTTCTTCTTTAGATGTAGACTTGCTTTTGAGTAAAGAGTGGAGCTGGGGGCCATCAGGGCTGGTTATTCAGAAGTGGTCTATTGATTTTTATACTCTGAGGCACCCGATGTTAGTGTAGAAAGTTTGGGCCATTTTGCCGAGTTTTCCTATGGATTATTGGCACAAGGAGGTTTTGGATGTTGAAATATTGTAACTGCAAAGAGTATTCTAATTATTATTGATGTATTATTCATTAGATCAATCCCCTTTTGTGGGTTGATCATGTCGGGTATTGTAAATGACCAAATCCCCTTTTGCGGATTGGTCAAACCCTAATTGTAATAGGCAAAATAAGAAGTCGTCCACATAATATATTAAAGTGGTTATAACCACCCAGAAGAAGAACTCAGCCCTGCCAGTGAAAAGACACCTCCATCCACACGTGCCAGAATTGTATAAATAAAGAGGCTAGCGCCTCATTTGTACACACACTCACTTGTTCATCAAGAAGCAAGTTCAGAGCTACAGTTGGAGAAGGAAGAAGAGAGAGAGAGGCACATCCTTGGGAGAGGAATTTCTGTATTTGTTTGAGTTATCTCTTGGCATTGTATTGACTATCTATATTAAGGAAGTTTTGTTGGGTTTTCTCCCCCATGAGGGTTTCCCAGGATAAATGATGTGTCTCTTGTGATTGTATATTTCTCAGTGATCCTATTTATGCTATTTTTATCTAGTGAAATGGAAAGAACTCTAATAATAAACTTAAACCTTAACATGGTATTAGAGCTAAGCTGAAGAGAGCATCTTTCACAAGAGAAAGTGAAAAACACCACTATTGCCATACATGCAAATTAGGGATTTTTATTGAAGAAGTATTTCAGCCCCAAAACCATCTAGAAAAGTGCACCCTTCCTCAAGGATCACTTTGGCATCCTTAGCGCAACTTTTTAGTGGCTAGATCCCGAAAAGTGAAACCCTAGTTTTCAAAAAGTACCAGAAAACTAGAAAACCAGAGTACCAGAAGTACCAGAAGTACTAGAAGTACCAGAAGTACCAGAAGTACCAGAAAACCAGAAGCACCAATCCATAAATCCACTGGTCAAGTTTGAGGGGGGTAAAAGTTGGATTTTTAGAAATATGACTGCACCAGCTTACTCGCCTCAGCCCTGGATCAGAATTTCAAAATTTGAAGTTTCAAAAATTAGGGTTTCCTCGTAAAACCCTAAGTTGCAGTTGTAGTTGCAGCCATAGTACCAGTTGCAGTCACCCTTGAAGTTCTTAAAAGTTGGTGATCATTACCGCTACTACCAGATGGTGCCTCTACCTGCAAATGCCATCAGAGGTATGTACTCACATATGTTTAAATGGTTAAATTTTAAAGGGTATTTGAAGCAGAAGGGATCTCTTTCCATAGATCCAGAAGGATCTCAAGATCCAACACATTCAGAGGAATAATGCAACCCAGGTGTGATTATTCTGATATGCATCTATTTGTTATGACATTATTTTGATCAGTGTTGCATGTTGTATCTATGACCATCATTCTAACCTTTGATCAAAATCTTAGTCAAGGTATTAGATGGATTAAAAGTTGAGATCATAGAGTTTATCCTCTAACCCAACCTTCTGTCAAGATAACATATTGTCTTACTACAAAAGACAGGTTGAAGAAAGCACTCGTCATCTTGAGTGAAGGAGACTTGGAAGAAAAGCAAACACACTCATTCTTGAGGACAAGGCTCCAGGTTCTAGGTTTTATTAATTAAGTTGATAAAGATTCAAAGTTGCACATGACAAGTTGATGACCACCCCTTTACAAGTAAACACTATAGTTGAGATAGCAGTCTTTGAAAAGTATTATACATGGTAGCATGTGAGCATATAGAGGTAAATTCTTATTGTAATCATTTGCTTGATACAACTAACACCTCCTCTAGGAGAAACCTCATGTGTTAGTTCCAAGTTGCCATGGAGGAATGTTCGATCACAACACTTTAAGAGTGTTGACCTCATTTCATATTATATCTCTTACTTTTGATGTTTTCTTCAGACAAGCCACAAGTGATAGCTCTAAAGGATATACTGTGATGATTATTCGTGCTATTGTTTTATCTACTATTATCAAAAGGATATTATTCTTGCTTGCTATTTTGTTGACCTTGTTTCAGGTCACAAGTGATAACCCTGAGGAAGCTATAGTAAAGGTTGCATAAGGAAACATATTATATGAGATGAAGTAGACTATGTACATGACCATATACACTCATGTACCAAAGAAGATGAAGAAGAAGCTATCTCTTGAGATTCAGAATATCTCATATGAAGATTGACTGAAAGGAGTAGAAGGCTCCAAAAATGACCGAACATTAGAACGGGAAGCAGAACTCGACTTGGTATTCAACACCGAGTATACCCTATAAGAGATGATGAAGTCCTTATAGACTCAGAAGAAATCAAGAGTAAGCCTGATCTCAGAAAGTATTAGATGAAGAGTCAACTTCCATGACTGAGAGACAGATGCCGTGAGAAGACTAGATCATAGCTTCATAAACTTCTAGGAGATATGAAATCTCCTAGGAATATTCCCTTGTTTCAGTGACAAAGAAGGAAGCCAGTCAGAAAGACTAGGATATGGATTCTTCCGTGAGAAGAGAAGTCAATATTGAATTCCAATATTGATCTATACAGATCAAACATGTTGCAGATGTACAAAGCCTGATTTATGTCCAGAGGATTCTCCCAGCAAAAGGGAGAAGACTATGACAAGACACTTATTGAAGAAATAGTTCCAGTACTTATGAAGACAACCAGAACAACCATGATTCATATATAGTATGAGATGCAGGGGGAGAAATCCCCATATTTAAAATTGAGTGGCAGTTGGTTCAGTACATCAGTTGGGTCATGGAGACATGACTATGATAGCATTACCCCCATGAAAGAAGAAGAGATATCCTCAATATCAGTTATTGAGCCATTCTCAGTTTCAGATGAAACTGTTGCCGTGATAAAATAAGAGGAGTTACTCTCAGATTTTAGCAGCCATAGTGAGAATGAAGCAATCATTCTCAGCCTCAGAGCAACTGCAAGTGTAGAGTCCTAGATTCCATAAGGAACAATTGCAGAGAGAGTAGTGGACATACTCCTAGACAGTGAGACATATAATGCCTTGCATAAAGCACATAGAGCTAGCACATGATTGTGCAGATTGAATTGCAGCTGAGCAAGTGTACCATATTAGTACAATGTAATGAGAAAAAAAATTTGATTTGAAGATTGAAAACTCATGTCTGCCAGTTGAAGAAGGATCTATACGTGTTGAAGCAAGATCCTAGAGCTTGATATGGCAGAATTGATAGTTTCTTGACGAGTTTTACCAAGAGTAAAAATGATTCTAACCTCTAGTTCAAGGTTATGAATGATGAGCCGATGATATTGCTAATGTATGTGGATGAATTATTCTTTAACTAGAGAAGAACATATCATCACCAATACTAAGAAGAAGTTCACTGCAGAATTTGAGATGAAATACCTTGGCCTAATGAATTATTTCTTAGGTCTTGAGGTATGGCAGAGCCCAGAGAGAATATTCCTTAACCAAGGGAAGTATGCAGTTGAAATCCTAAAAGAGAGTTGACATGTTAGAGTGCAAGTCCATGAATACACCCATGGAAACGAAGTTGAAGCTATTGGTCGACACTTCGTCAGAATTGATTGATGCCACACTGTATAGACAGATCATTGGATCACTGATGTACCTGACGAACACCAGACCAGATATCTGTTTTTTCGTGAACACCTTGAGTCAGTTTCTGGTAGAACCCAGACATGTTCACCTAGTTGCTGCAAAACATGTGACGAGGTACCTTAAGGGTACATTAGATTGTGGTCTCAGTTATGATGGAGATCATGATTTCACACTAAGTGGGTACATTGATTCAGATTAGGCTGGATGTGTCTCTGACAGGAAGAGAACTTCAGGATGCTGTTTCAGTTTGGGATCAACCATGATCTCATGGCAGAGTAGGAAGCAATCAAGAATTTCTCTCAGTACAATGGAAGCAGAGTACATTGCTGCATGTTCTACCAGCTGTGAAGCTATATGGCTTCAGAATTTGTTGACAGGTCTATTCGACCTATAGATGGAAGCAACCATGATTCTATGTGATAACCAGAGCTGCATAGAGATGACATAGAATCCTATATTTCATGATAAGTCGAAACACATAGAGATTCGATACCATTACATCTGTGACATGGTGCAGAGAGGAGCCATAAATCTCCAATACGTTAGCACAGATGAACAGGTTGTCGATGTGTTGGCCAAGCCTCTATCTCATGTAAAGTTTGAGCACTTTCGAGATAAGCTCGGTATAGTTTGAAAGGACCTCCCTCGATAGGGGGAGTAGTGTTGTGATATGCCAACCTAGTGCTGTGATTCTAACTTAATTGCTATGTCAAGATGCCAGCCTAGTTCTATGCTTCCAACTTAATTGCTGTGTCGAGATACCAACCTAGTGATGTGCTTCCAGCTTAATTGCCGCGTCGAGATGCCAACCTAGTGCTGTGATTCCACCTTAATTACTGTGTCAAGATGCCAGCCTAGTGATGTGCTTCTAGCTTAATTGTTGTGTCGAGATGCCAGCCTAGTGCTGTGCTTCCAACTTAATTGTTGTGTTGATATGCTAGCCGAGTGTTGTGATGAGATTCCAGCTTAATTGTTGATGCCCACTTAATTGCTATGTTGAGATTCCAGCTTAATTGCTGATGCCAACTTAATTGCCATGTTGAGATTCCAATTTAATTGCTGTGTTGTGATTCTAGATTAATCGTTGTGTTGTGATTCCAGCTTAATCGCTATGATGATGTGCCAACTTAAGTGTTGTGAGGCCAACCTCATGCTGATGACATGCCAGACTCATGCTGTGATGATGTGCCAACCTCATGCTGTGATGATGTGTTGCCAGATTCATGTTGTGATGCCAGCCTCGAGCTGAAGACTCTTAGCCTAGTGCTGATGTTGATGATGCTCCAACCTTTGTGCTGTGATATTGCTTCTTTTGATGTTGTATCAGCCTTGTGCTGTTATTGATGATGGGGATGTATTAGTGTTATACTAATCCATGTTGATGTAGTTGATTATGATGATGCCACTTCAGCTCCTGATTCCTTGCTGAAGAAGAAGATGATGATATTATTTCACCTTTAATGCTGAAGATGATGATGATGTTACCTTAGCCTCGTGTCGATGAGGATGATGATGCTACTCCAGCTCCATGCTGTGTTGATGATGCTCCAGCCTCTGTGCTGTGTTGATGATGAGAAAAAATTCTGATGATTTATAGATATGCCAGTCAGTGTTCCAAGATGCCGTTGATGATGATGCCCTCTCTCTCTCCTAATGCTATTGTAGAATACCCTTCTTGTTAAGGGGGAGTGTTGAAATATTGTAACTGCAAAGAGTGTTCTAATTATTATTGATGTATTATTCATTCTATCAATCCCCTTTTGTGGATTGATCATGTCGGGTATTGTAAATGACCGAATCCCCTTTTTCGGATTGGTCAAACCCTAATTGTAATAGGCAGAATAAGAAGTCAGCCCCATAATATATTAAAGTGGTTATAACCACCCAGAAGAAGAAGTCAGCCCTGCCAGTGAAAAGACACCTCCGTCCACATGTGCCAGAATTGTATAAATAAAGAGGCTAGCACCTCATTTGTACACACACTCACTTGTTCATCAAGAAACAAGTTCAGAGCTGCAGTTGGAGAAGGAAGAAGAGAGAGAGAGGCACATTCTTGGGAGAGGACTTTCTGTATTTGTTTGAGTTATCTCTTGGCATTGTATTGGATATCTATATTAAGGAAGTTTTGCTAGGTTTTCTCCCCCATGAGGGTTTCCCAGGATAAATGATGTGTCTCTTGTGATTGTGTATTTCTTAGTGATCCTATTTATGCTATTGTTATCTATTGAAATGAAAAGAACTCTAATAATAAGCTTAAACCTCAACATTGGAGGCATTGGGGAATAAGATAGGTCGATTCATTAGGCTTTACCAAGGAGGACATAAGGTGGGCATGGGTTCATGTGGAGCTGGATTTGCGAGAGGGGTTTCCGTAGGAAATCAAAATTCAATCTAGGAATAGTTCATGGACTCAAAAAATAGATTGTTGGAAACTATCCTTTCGGTGTTTTGGATGCCATGAGGTCGGGAAATTACAAGGTTTGTACAACAAGGTTTCTCTAGCTGGTTGAAGAAGAATTTTTGGGTTAAAAAGGCGATGATGACCAATTCTAGCTCAGAGTTTTTGAAGGTCCTTAAGACTCATATGGAGACTGGTCATATGATAAGGAAGTCTTCGAAGCCTTTAAGTAGGAAAGTGCAAGTGAAGGTCCCAATAGGCGATGTGGGGGCTCCTTCCTCTTCCAAGGCTCTTGAAGAATCCTCTGGTAAGGTTTCAGTTTCTGTTCCCAATTCGACTTTGAATCTAGTGGAACATCAATTTGTTCCTATGAATAATGAAGAATTTCATGCATCGTTCTCTTCAAGTGCGGATTATTTAGTTGTATGTCCTCCATCATTAGATCTGAGGTCATATTTCTCATTGCAGGGTTCCTCTCTTATCTTTTCACCTTGTCTGGAGTTAAGGGTTTCTGATCCCACTCCTAGAGATTGTAGGAAACATTATGAAAAGGAGCCTCTAAAAGTGAATATCTGTCTTCCTTTCTTATGTCAGGATGCTTCTTCCTTGAATTATTCTCTCAATAAGGGATATGAACTCCGCTCTAGAGCCCAATTAGACGAAGGATCACCTTCTTTGGTGGGTTTATCCATGGATTTTGTTCCTCTTTATTTTGTGAGGAGGAAATCCAACCTATCAAAATCCTAATAGAAGGTGGTTTTGGACATCAAAAAAGGAAAACAATCAACTATCCATAGGGTCGTTAGAGAAGGTAAATCCCACTGCTCTTCTCCCTCATGCATTCCCTGTTCTTTAATTCTAAAGGGTTTGGAGGTTCCCAAAAACTGTAAGCCCTCAAAAGGCTCATTAGGGCCCAAAATATTGATATCGTTCTAATCTAAGAAATTATGTCTGCAATTTCAAAAGCGTTGGATGCTTGGATAAAGGGGTGGTGTTTCTATACTGTGGATGCTAATGGTCTCTTGGGGGGATTTCTCACTTCCCGGGTCCCTTCTTTTCAAGATGTCTCCTCTACCACTTTGAGCTCATCCATATCGATTGTGTTGGAGGTCAAGGAGTTAAATATAGTCTTGAAGGTAATAAATCTCTATGGGCCCTATGGGGACATAAGGCCCTATCAAGAATCAATAATGGAGCTAGGTGTTTTGTATTATGATTCATTATGTTAGGAGGATATTTCAATCTAAATAAGTCTACTTTTATCTTTCCTTGGGGAACCTTTGCGTACCAGAAACTACCTTTTGGTCTAAAACATCCTGGTGCGACTTTTCAACGCGCTATGTCTTATGCTTTTCATGACATTAAGCACATTGTACAACCTTATCTTGACGATCTACCAACACATTCTATGCATCGTCAAGATCACCCGACACATTTACGGGCCATTTTCCTATGTTGTCGTTATTATCGCATACACTTGAATCCAAACAAATGTGTTTTTTATGTGGAATCAAAATGACTTATTGGTGCTATCATGTCTATACATGGGATTAGAGTATACCCCTTGAAGGTTGAGACCATTCTCAATTTACCTCTGCCTTCCACGTTACACCAACTCCAAAGTTTTCAAGGGAAGGAATTTTTTTTACGTCGATTCATTCCAAACTACACTGAATTAATGAAAGGATTTACTCGACTTCTCAAGAAAGGTTACAATTTTGTATGGGACGATACTGCAAACAAATCCTTTGAAGTTTTGAAACTTGCCTTAACCCGTACACCACTGCTATTTCCACCTGACTATAGCCGAGATTATTTCCTATACTTAGCTGCTTCAGACTCTACCATTGCTATGGTTTTAGTCCAAGAGGATGATTCACACGATGAACATGTTATATACTATTTGAGTTGGAGTCTCACGACCATCGAAACCAAATATTTACATTTGGAGAAACTGGCCTTGGTAGCTGTTCAATGTTTTTGTCACTACATCTTATTACGCAGAACCACAATCATTTCCAATTGCAACCCCATGCAACATATCCTTACTCGACAATTGCTAGGAGGAAAGTACTCTAAATGGATAGTTATTCTCAAGGAGTTTGATTTGGAGTTTGAACGCTCCAAGTCAAATAAGTCTTTGGTTTTTTCCGAATTGATATGTTACCTTCCCTCTACTGAGACAAAAACTATGGCAGAGTATTATTTACCTGATGAATCCCTCTTTCTAATCAGTTCTGATGACATATGGTACAAAGATATCATCATCTATCTCCAGACCCAAAGTTTCTGGCCTGATCTTTCTAGTACAGATTGTCTTCATATACGGTATCAAGCCCATCAATACATCATCCTTGGTGATACCCTTTACCGTCGTGGTATTGATTCCATATTTTGATGATGTCTCACCTACGATGAAGCTGAGAAAGATTTGAATGACTGTCACTCTGGAGCATGTGGCGGTCATATGTCTGGGTATGCCACTGCCCAAAAGATCTTGTGAGCTAGTTATTTCTATCCTTCGTTGTTTAAGGATTGCATTACTGCCTTCCATAAATGCCATGCTTGTCAAACCTACAACAATAAGATCTGATCTCACCCTGTTCCTCTTCACCCTGTATTTTTTGTTGGTCCATTCGCCGAATGGGGCATTGACTTCATGACATGTAACCCTTACTCAACCGGGGGGCATTGATACATTATTGTAGCTGTGGATTATTTCCCTAAATGGGTCGAGGCGATGCCTACACTTGATAACACCGGGAACAATGCAGCATTGTTCATATTCAATCATATCATTACTAAATTTGGTGTCCCTCAAGCCATCGTTACTGTTCATGGTAGTCACTTTCGTAATTTTATGATGTCTGAAATTACTGAGAAGTTGGGTCTTCGACATGAAAACTCAACCCCCTATTATCCACAGGCCAATGGCAATGTTGAGGCAATCAACAAAGTTCTCACTACTATTCTTCAACAGATGGTAGGAATTCATAATTCAAATTGGCACACAATGTTGTTCTCAACATTCTGGGCCTATCAGACATTCGTTAAATATTCCATGAGATTCACACCTTTCCAGTTAGTATATGGTATCAAAGCAATTTTGCTGATTGAATGTGAAATACCATATTTGAAACTAGTTGTCGAACTTCTCCCTAACACCTCGGCTGAAGAGGAACGTCTTTTGTATTTGATGCAATTAGACGAGACCCGTTGTGATGCCACATTAGTTATTGAAACTCAAAAAAAGTGTGTCAAAGCTCAATATGACAAGCATGTCAAACCACGTGTTTTTTCTGAAGGTGATCTAGTTCTTTATGAGCAAGATCATGATTTGCTAGGGGCCGGTAAATTCAAGCCCATGTGGCGAGGTCCTTACATCGTAAAACAAGTGTTGGAGAAAGGGGCTTATGAGTTGGTAGATTATGATGGAATCCATTTGAGTGAACCCAAAAATGGGATTTAGTTGAATAATTACTATGCTTAAATCATTTTTTTCATGAGTGCTGTGTATTTTAGTGTATCATACTCTTGTGTGCCTTTTCGTTTTTGGCTTCGCCCTTCAAATTGCTTACCTTGCATTGTGCTTGGTTTCTATATATCGGTGTCTTCGCTACCCTATATTGGATTCACTGATGGCATTAGTCACAGTACTCAAAACTTAGCGTCTGTTGTTTGGGAAATCTATGCACCTATGGATGAATTGATCAGTCTACACGGTGTTTGCCTTGGTCGTGCAACTAAAAATATCGCGGAATACAATGTAATTATCGAGTTGTTAACTGACGCAGTTTCAATTAGAATCCTTCATCTTATTGTACGACTTGATTCATAGTTGGTATTTCTACAGTTGAATAACGTTTATTCTATCCAAAGTCCTACTTTGTTAAGGGTATATTTATGAATTCGCCTCTTGGAACGCCATTTTGATTACATTGAATATAAACACATTCCTATATGTCTAAATGCATTAAAAGATGCATTGGCTAATTATGTGTTAGACAAACATTTGAGACATTTATAAAATCCAATCACTCTTTATACATACAACAAGTAAGCCGGTAGAAGCCTCATATATATAACGAAAAAGTTTACAAAAAGT
>JZKD02S1963907.1:42511-61873 GCA_000966675.3 Picea glauca
CCTCATGTTAACCACAATGAGAAATCACTGTCCGGCGAGGCGGGCTAGTCTTCTTGAGTAACCCTCAAGAAGAGAGACTGCCCTAGACCACTCCCCATGTTAACCACAATGGGAACTCACTATCTATGATACATCAACAATCAGACTACCTCCCATGTTAATCACAATGGGAAGTCATTGTCTGTCATAAATCTCAATCCACTTTCCGAACAGGAAAGCATCTGTCCAAGATGGACTATTTTTCAAATTTAAAGATGAATGTCTTCAATAATGTTTTCAGTGCTCCCTCCTAACTTGGAGATTCATTTCTTCCTTTTTCAATAAGAAAGAAGTTTTTTCCACGAGCTCCACTTGAGTACGCAAACTCTTTCATCTTGGATAGAAGCTTTACCAAAATGTCTGCTTATCTGCTCATCTGTGGAGATATGTATTGGATAAATCATTTTCTCCTTTCTGGACTTCATCATGGATAATGTAATGCTTGATTTCAAATGTACTTTAGTCTGGAACACTGTGAAGGCTTCATGTAGATCTTGAACAATAGAGTATATCATAATTGGAAAACTGGAACATATCCATGTGGCACTTTTCTTGTCATCATGAGATCTGATCTACTAAGTAGGCATCTTGATGTTATAGGAAATGTTCACCATGCTTCTGCTGTGCACTAGAGGTTCTCCACCAAGTTATCTTCTTTTGTCTGCATACATGAGTCTCTTTCTGGTATGCCTCAAAGTCTTGAGATTGCTCTTCATGCACTCTTTATTCAATTTCTTTGGAGAACATTCTTTGCATTCATCTGATGTAGAATTCTGACTCATGGATGTTGTGGATGATATAATCACTTATGTAGAGATAATTTTGGTTTACTGGAACAAGTAATAATCATATTCTTCTCCCTCCATCTAGGAGAACCTCTAGTTCTAGGTCTCGCAATGCTCTAGTTCATAAATATTCTATACACTTGTTCTTTATCATGACTTTTGGTTCTTCTTCTTGAATGATTTTAGTGAGTTTATATCAGGCTGGTAATCTTGTGATTCTTGATACAATGACTAGTTGTTCTGGTTTTCTCTTTCTTTCTTGGAATCCTCATGTTCTTTTTCATGTTTTTCTTTAGCTCTTGGGTCCATGGATTTTCTTATAGATTCCATACCCTAGAGATTCCACTTCTTCCTACTATCATAGGATCATGGATCTGGATGGAAAACCAAGAATACTTTAAGGCTTATGAAGAAGTCTTGTTCTGCGATTGAACTGAACACATACTATCTTTCATGACTACTACCATGGATATATATATTTCATCATCTTCAATGAATCATAGGATTAGCTCCCTCCTAATCTTTGCTTCATGTATAAGTGCATATAATCGACTCCCTCCGTTTAACATAGTCAATGCTTCCATCTGCATCCTTATTGTCTTATGGAATGTATAATTGGCTCTCTTGTCTAACAGAGTCCATGCTTCCATGTGCATCCTTATTGTCTTCTCCAATGTATAATTGGCTCTCTTGCTTCCGTCTTGCTATTTTCTACAAAACGTCATAAGTCCTTTTCCAATTTCCTCTCGATTGTTGGCTTCTTTCTGTCTTTGCTTCTTCTAAGTCTCTTCATGATTGATTTGGCTTTATATTTTCTTCCACATGATTTGTATTTCATTCTTTCATGTGTATTATCTAATGATATCTATTTTCATCTTGTTTGTTCTTCCATAGATATAGTTCTTCTTGGAACACATTATCTTCCAAGAGATAGATATACAAGATATGCACAGAGACGATGCAAACAAGATATGTACAGAAAATAAGAAGAGTGTTGTTACCTTTTAGAAGAAGAAGTCTCTTCCATCCTTCTTAGTCTTCTTTGTAGGTTCCTTTTCTTCGGCAACTGATTCTTCATGTTTCTCTTTCCTTTTCTTTAGCTTGGGACAATGACTCTTGTAGTGACCATACTTTCGACAATTGAAGCATTGCACTTATTAAATGTCTTTCTCTTGATTTGGCTTCCTCCTTGAACCAAACTTCCTTTTGTTATTGAAGTTATTGAATCTTGCTGTGAAAGATTGATCGCCATACTTCTTTTGGGGTTTCTCTTTTGTGTTGATACTTGATTCTTCTTGAGCACAACAAGTCCAAAGTTCTTCAAATGTCGGGTACTCCTTCCTTGTGTTCATGCTTGCGGAAAATGCATCCCATGTATTGGGAAGACCATTGAGTACTATGTTCACCAATTCCTTTTCTGAAGTGATCTCTTCAATAGCTTGTATTTGATCTCTTAACTAGGATATCCTTACAAAGTATGATGTTATGTTGTCGTTGTCATTTATCTTCATGTTACATAGCTCATTCTTCAGACTCATAACTTGTCCAATGTTTCTGACTGAGAAGAGATTTGTTAGGGCATCATACATATTCTTTGATGAGTCAATATGGGATATGTAGGGTATCAAGTGGCCTTTTATAGAATCCACTATGATACTCATGGAATTGATGCCAACATCCTTGACCTTCTCCATAGTTGCAACGTTCTGTGGTTCCTTCTCTTCTCCTTCTTCAAACTCTGGCTTCACGATCTTTCCTTTCACAATATCCAACACTTTATTCTTAGCAAGGATGAGGTAAATCCTTGTCTTCCATGCTATAAAGTTAGAGGCTCCATCTAACTTGTTCTCAGACTTCATAGAGTTTTTCATGGCTGCTTGACTTGGTCAAACCCTAGATTTGACCACAAATCCAAACTTCATGTCTTGGCCTTCTGAGAGTGCCAGGAGATGCACTAGGCTAGGGCAAACTGATATGTTTGAAGATTAGGTCAATCCATTCACTTAAGGTGCCTCAACAAGAGGTTTAGGGTTTCTGCAACTGCTCCTGCTAGTAACCTTAGTGGCAGTGTTCTGGAAGCTGCTTCTGCTAGTAACCCTAGTGGCTGTTCCTCAACGAGCTCAATATCCTACTGGCTATGTTTCCTTCCAGTGTTTAGACTGAATGAAGGAGGGGTGGGCCCATAACCTGTTAGAATATAGAAGATGGTGTGATCGTTTTACCATTGACGATACCCTTGTCACCCAACCATAGGCCGAAGCCACCCTCTGAGCACCTTAACCTTGACTGAGAATTAATCCAGAAGAAAACCCTAGGCTAGATAGCCAAACAAAGGGTAGCACACCTTTCCCCAAGGATAGCACATCACAAAGAGCTGATGAGATAGTCCAAACCCTAGCCAAGAGATAGTCAAGCCAACACTGAAACTTGCTGTTGTAGCAGCTGCACCTGCAACACTCCTCCACACGTGTGCACCAAACTGGGAACTGCAGTGCGTAGAACTGGCTCTCTGCAACTGTTGAGATATGTCAAATGAGAACTGGCGCCCTGTTTTTATAGTGATTCTACCAGTTTTGCTGGGGCTGACTTCTCCTTCTGGATATGTGTCTGTTCAGTATATTATTATTATTTCTGGCCGACTTCTTCTCTTGAAGGCTAATAACCTAATATAAATTATCTTCTTGATCTGACAAGACTTTTAGGGTTATTAGCCAACTCATTAGATTTTCTCTTGCTTCCCAGATTCTTCTATTCTCGTCAGGTTTACACGTGCAGGTAAATACCTCCTGCAGCTACCATAATATCAACAAATGCAACATCCAGATTTACTCCTTTGAAAAATGTTTTCACTGCTGAATTACTTTTCAATCCTTCTATACCTGACAATATCACAAAATGGAGAGTTTTCAATGATAACTCTCAGATAATCAACTTTCTCACCAATGCTGATATCTTCCAAGGGTTTGTGATAGATGATGAAGAACATCAACATGATCTTCAAAACTACCGGGATGAAGAAAATAAGATTAAGGGTAACTACATCCCCAAAAATGTATTGACTCTTGATAAAGTATTTGATTTATAGTGCAAATTTAGAACAACAACAAACACCAAGATGGACAACTCCTCAATGATGCATTTCTTGGTAAATTTGGGCACTCCTGAATAACCAAAGTTCATCAACTTAAGAATTTGTTGTTCTGAAGCTGAAAATTATACCTACACTCAACTCTTCAAGAAATATAAGGACGTTTTCACATGGAATTATGAGGATCTGAAAACATATGACACACATACTATACAACATATCATTCCCATCAAATATGATGTCAAACCTTTTCAACAAAAACTCATGAAATTTTATCCTACTTTTGAACCTCTTATCGAAAAGGAATTAAAGAATATATTAGATGTCTAGATCATATTTAAGGTTCGTCATTCAACATGGGTATCTAATTTGGTGCCAGTCAGAAAGAAATATGGGAATATTAGACTTTGTGTGGACTTCAAAAATCTAAATCAAGCATCTGACAAAGATAATTATCTCATTCCTCCAATAAAACAAATACTCTAGCTTGTCTCTAATTCACAAATGTTTTCCTTGTTAGATGTCTTTTCAGGATACAATCGAGTTCTTATAGCAGCACTTGACCTATTGAAGACCGATTTCTAAACAAAGTGGGGAACATTTTCCTATCACAAAATGCCCTTTGGCTTGATCAATGTAGGAGAAAATTTCCAACGAGCGTTGGACATCGCTTTCAAGGGTATAATCAGTCACAAAGTGGTGGCCTATCTTGATTATGTGACAGTGTGCTCTAAGAAAAAATCTGACCATCAACATCATCTGAAGCAGATATTCAAAAGATGCAAAAAATATGGAATATCTTTAAATCCTAAAAAGATTGTATTTTTTGTTTTAGAGGGAAAATTACTTGGGCACATAATTTCTAAATATGGGATTTTTGTTTCTCTAGAATGGACAAAAGATATTATGCAGATTCCTTTTCCCAACAACAAGAAATCAATGCAGTCATTCTTTAGAAAGATCAATTTCGTAAGAATATTCTTGTTTGATTTTGCAGAAATAGTCAAATTTCTCCAACATATGATTAAAAAAGATGTGCAATTCAAATGGACATCTGTGGAAAATGAGGCATTTGTAAAGGTCAAAGTTTTCATAGTAGTAACTCTCACACTGCAAAGTTCATACTTTTTCCAAATATTTCTTGATATATATACTTTTACTTTTGCTGGTGAAAAATATTTTCAGATTGGTGAATTGGTTCTAAAGTGGGATAAATCACATGAAGATAAATGGAAACATTCTAGATATCAACAAATGTGGTTAGGTCCCTTTATGGTTAAATAAAATATTAGCCTAGGTACATATAGATTTTAGAACCTTGAAGGAGATGTAGACCTCCTTCCTGTTAATGGCCAAGTTCAAGAAATGTATTTTAGCTAGCCTTCTTCAGGAAATTACCCTATACATAAATAAGAGGAGCGAGGTCTCCTTTCATTTCTTATCTTTTTGGATTGATTTTTCTGGCTTGATTTGTTTGTTTGCTTTCACTCTTTCAATTTTGGTTAAGTTTATCTCTATCAAGGCCCTTGTTTACCCATTTTTCTAAAAAATAATTTTGTTGTTGATGTTGATTCTCACTACAAGTGTGACATATAGTATCTTATGGGTCCAAAGATGTGCATTTGATATAAAAACAAGACACATTTTCTATGCTCCTAAAAGTCATCACCACATAATAATCAACATTAGAACCTGTAGATGAACATGACTGAAATAACATATGAACATTCATATCTTTTATCATGATCAAGAACAAGAAATTGGTCATACCTAAGAGCTGGTTTTACATTTCACATGAAAAATAACTGATGCTAGCACCAAGAGGCATCTAGAGTCCTCAAAGAATTTTCTACATGAATATAGCTCGTCTATAATCAGGTTAGCAGGTGTCACAATTACATGTGTCTTCCTACATGGCTTTAAAGGAAAACTAAGATCCCCCCATCCACCTCCCTCTGAGATAAAATAAAGAGGAAAAGTTGTCTTAAAGGCAAAGGCTTGGGGAAAGGAATTCCAGGTCATGGGACATGCAAGTATTTCTATCAAGGCTATGGATGCTTGCTAGAAGTAGATCAAGGTTTGTGACTTCATCAGGGCTATGGACGCTCACTAACAGTGGAAAAACACCAGCAATATGCAGTAATCAACCTGTATTTTCAACATCCCTGATGCATCATTGCCTCTAGGTACTCCATCTTCCTCCTGTGATGGCTACAATTAAGAAAATGAATCCATGGTTAACCAACTCTGGGCCTAACTAGGAATTTTTTCAAGATAGGAATAAATATTTATTCATTTCATTACACACTTCAAGTTCAGTGGGACCTAGTGACTATTTCCTTAATGTTACTCATTACAATTTTACTAATTCTCAAAGTTATTTTTTTCCATATATTCATGATTTTATCTAGTGTGTCACCAATTGTCGTGTCACCAACAACACCTTCCCTTTCTTCTTAACTTCATCTCTAAAACCATTCTTTTGAGTCAAGAAATAGAGAACCCTCCTTTATTGTTTTCAATCTTCTTATCACTAGAAGGACTTAAAATTTTTCCCTTTGCAAATTTAGAATTCTTATTCTTTCATTTTGCCCCTTTCAGACTCCATTAGTGAAAATTTTCAAGTCCCCCTTTATCTTCCAATATACTCAGTGTCAGTGATAGACACCCTTCTGTCTCCAATACACCAGAGAATAATAGGCCTTCTTTGTCGATGCATCCTTTGTCAACGAATATTCCCCATCTTTGTTGATACATTGGAAGCTTCAAATATACTTAGAAATGTTTACTCTCACTTCTTCACCAAGGACCGATATCTATTTGAATGTCGATAYAATGGAGGGTGATCCTTGTTTTCCCTCCAATACACTAGAGGCCAAACCTTRTTTGAATGGCGATACAAARTGGAATACAAACTTTGTTCCAACGATAATACATAGAATCCRATACTCCGAAAATTAAGTTTTGTTTGCATCCCATTGCACCGGGGGACAAATAACCTCCACCCGTCGACATTCCAACACGAGAAACACTTCTYAGTGTTAATACAATGGAGGACGAATAACATTTAAGMACTGATACAAKGACGGCTCCCACAATAATTTCACACATAYGAGTGGTATTTTCACATAAGAATTATTTCCATTTGTGCAACAAAATCACTTAGAAAATATATATAACCCCATTCATGCCCCTTTACATTATCATTTGCACACGAGGTCGCAAAGTAACAACGTAAGCCTCTTCGACGATAGATTTTAACCTTTGATTTCCAACCCAAAGTAGCTTTGAATGCTCTGACCACATGTATGTGCTATTTAACTATCATTTATGTCATTCCTTTTCTTTCTTTCCATACCCAATTCAATTTCAAAAGGAAGGAAAAATCCAATTGGATAACCCTTAACCGTTTTCACTTTTCCCTCCCATCGATTTTAAAAATTGTTTTAAAATCAGAAAATCACAAGAACAATATATAAAGAAAGGGGGGGAGGGGGTCAAGAAACCATTAGAGCATATGCATGTCCTTTTCCCTGCACCTCTAAGCCTCATGCTCGTGGACAATAAATATAGGGCTATGTCAAGTCTTTCAGGCATAACTCTCTCATACCATATCATAGGCCTCATCTATGATATAGAGAATCTTGGTATTCCTTCCATCCCTCAGCCTTTTCCTAAACCTCGAGAAAACACCTCAGCCTCAGATGTGTGTAGAATCTTATCTCTTCCCCCATCATCCATTGGATCTTGTTCTTAACAGTGATTGGGGAAATGGGTGTTATACGTAAAATTCCTAGGATTGGTAAAACCCAACACCTAATGATATATGCAAGTGAGAAAATAAGCTCTAGTACAATGGATAAGAAAAGGGTTCCATTGTCAATACAACCTTTATCGACGAAGAATCCATATTCAGGTTGATGCCCAAAAATACCTTCCTTAACTCATAAACGTTTTTCTACTAGAAGTAAAAAGGGTTATAGTTTTTTCATTATTTATGTTTATTTATCAATATCCTTTGGAATATTGATGAAACTCTTTTGTGGTGATATAAAATGTTTATTGCAGGTCCAATTGTGTCTCCACCTAGAGAAGGATCCCAAGACCAAGAAAAAAATCCCATTGAAGAGATTCTCGCGGGAAGGGACGATGAGGAAGAAGATAATGATGCGGTAGGGCCGATATATGATGATACCAAATGCCTCATTGATAAAGAGACCACATTCAAATGGTGGAATATCTATCAAATGTTCAATAATCAAACCTTCCCTCAATTCCTTGAGAAAAATATTGATCTTTTGGTATATAAGGCCATCAAGAAATCTAATCTATATAAGGTGGCAGATCATGTGACATTGTTCCCCTGTGTAGAAGATATCTCATGTATAGTAAAGTACACCAATTTGGAAATGATACATATAATCAGTGAAAAAGTACAGGAAGTTGGTTCTTTCCAACCTTCGACGATCACTGCATACTATTTGTTAGCAATAGAAGCCACCTCCAGATTGTGCTGGAGGTAAGATCAATACCCATCAAAGTTTTTGGTGGATGTTTGGTTTATATGAGTGGAGGTCAATGGAAAAAACCTCAATATATGAATGATTTGCAACACAGAACTGGAAAATAAATGTACATGGAAGTTAGAGACACAACTAACTTCAGTCAGTGAATTGAGTTTAAGTGTGAGCAGAGGGAAGACTTAGTGAGAAAGGTGGACAAGACTGCTATGGGCATCAGGCCTTCAAGAAGCTTAGATAAGAAAATCTCAGACTCAATATCACTCTTAAGTTCAAGTTTTAGACACTGAAATATGTTCAAACAACACAATCATGACAACAAAATGATCAAACCTACATCACCATGCAGCTACAAAAACTCGACTGATCCTCCATGCCCGAGCTATTCAGTGTAAGAGGGAAAAAGATCACAAGGAAGCTGACTAAAATTGGTCACAATACCGCTGCAATCAAACCTACATTACAACAACATAAAAACCATTGAATGGATCCTCCATGCCCAAGAGATTTAACACAGTTTTTTACAAAGATATGAAAAGAGGACGACTTCTATTAATCTGAAAGTTTCTAATATGATACATAACCAGAGAAAAATTCTGGCATCAAAAACATCAAAAAATAGGGAGCTCTGCTCAACCAGTTGACAACCATAACAAAATATCAAAACTGCCTACTTATACTTAGAATTGCCCACCACTACCAGGGGCACAATCTAACCATTGCATTCAAGGCCTTCCATCTGCGTCTTCTTCTGTCAGACTGCACATGCATTCCTTTGTCAGGCACTACCTCAAATCAGTATGGGCTTTGCAAGAAAATCCATCCATAGGGGAACTTTGGGCTGATAGTCTGCCTCCACGACCAATTCTTCAATGCTTTACATTTATGGGGTGAGTTGAAGCTTCAACCACCACTCCTCTTTCATTTACTGCTTCTTCTCGGGATCACAACAAGGTTAAAGGTCCAGGGGCTGCTGTGTGCTGCTGGTGGTTCTTCGAGTCAACCCAACGCCTTGAAACCAAGCTAATCTCACTCCGTGACAAACACAAGCATTTTTCAGCCCTTGATACAGATTCTCGTGTAATCTAAACCCCTTCCTTGCACTCCCAAGGATTATGGTGCCAACTTTTTCTCCATTGCATTTCTAGCATGTGACCTTGGGCCATGAACCAACGCTTATCTCTAAAGAAACTTCATAATTTTACCTTTCGAGGATTTTCACTTTACTCAATTGTAGATATCCCGATGCCCAAATCGGCAAAATCGATTTATCAGACCGATGGTCAGACATTTTTCACAACTGACGACTACGATTGCTTATTCAGAACCTCGAATCACTAGCTCCACGCGATGGGTGCTTTCCTCTTTTCCTAAGCCCACCTTTCACATGACCTCAGGCTGTGACCTTGGGCCCACTCTCGAGCGCTTTGCGACTTCGCGCTTCGCATTGTCAGAAGATTTATTGTCTCCCTTCTTCCAAAACTAGAACCTGTGCTCGCATCAGATCAATAGTCCATGATTCCCCGTGATCCAATGGTCCAGATCTGCCCTTCACATATCAGGACTTCGCGTGTTGGGAAGTTGAAAGAATACTCACCTCCTTTCTCCCAATTTTTGATTCTCCGACTTCACTAGTGTCAAATCAACGATCCATGAATTTTCTGGATCCAATGACTCAGATCAACTCACGCATTTTCATTTCATGAGTCCTCACTACTCTACCCTTTGACTTTTCCCCTCCACGAGTCGACGAAATGCTGATCTACTACCACCTGTCCCCCGCATTCATACACCCCGACTTTGGATAAAATGCATATGGTGGGTTTTTAAATTTTTTTTTCTTGCATTTTCTCTGCCCAGGGGCCAAATCCTTAAGAAAACACCCCCTTTACAAAGATATGTGCTAACATTAGGCTCCATGGGGGATAGAGTCCTCCCTAAGAGGCTCTAACATCTTCAGTAGTTCCAGTCACCTTAGGCATTGGGTTATGGAGTCGAGCTCAAAACATCCTGCTGAAAAATACAGGGTGATAAGTAAAAAGAAAATAAACACACATGGGCTCCATAGGAGCTTATTTATATACACTCCTAGACTAATTGGTTTTTACATGGTGCTAGGTGAAAGAAAATTTCCACCATAGCCATTCAAGTAACTTCCTAACTGGAAGTTATTTTACTCTGTTAGCGACTGATAACAGATGATGCAACCGTGACAACAGAATGGTTACATCCTTCATCTTTTCTCCAAAGGCTGAAGTTGAGATAAAGCTAGGTGGCTTCAAGGCATGAAGGAAATGAAGCTCCATGTATTCGCTTACTGGTTCATAGGACAGGTGAAAAAATCCACTGGGCTAGTGACATAAAACATGCTCTGTCTTGCCTTGGTTCACACCAGGTTGAATGTCTCTGGAAAGCGTAGGTGGGTGAAAGGCTGATGTAGGTTGAATGATCCCAGGTGGTGGTTGCTCACTGACAGGCTCTGGGCAGGCTATAAACTACACCTTCAGTTGCTCCTCTTCTTATTCATGGCTCTCTTAAGGGTAAGATTCATAACCGTCATAAACATGAATAGTGGGAAATCTCTTCTCTTCAATCTGCTTCTCGGTGTCTTCTGCAGGTTCAGGATGGATGATTTCCTCATAATAATATTTTTCGTTAATGAATAGAGGACAGGTTTTTGCTGTATGTTCTTGGAAATCCTGCGTATCCAACTCATAACTTGATTCATAGCTGTCATATATAGGTCGGCTGCTCCCCATGCTATCAAAATGTGATGTAGGGCTCTGCTGCTCTTCATCTGAATAATCATCAAAGCTGGGTGAGCACAAAACTCCTCCATATTGCAAAAATGGAATGATCTCCCGATCCTTCTTTTCAATCCCAAATGTAAACACATCATGGGAAATATCGTGAAGAAAAAGAGAACAGTCCTCTTCCACAATGGCTTCTTCCTTTAAATATGAGACAACAGGCTCATCGGGAGCAGAAAATAATGCCTCTACAACTATGAAATCATCAACACCATCATCATCAGCGGGGCTGTCATGGACATCTTCTCCAAGGGTTGGAAAATCCTCTTCGCTTTCTCCAAAAGAGAAGCAAACACGATTTGCTTTAAAATTTTCTATTCTTGCAGAAAGTGATTCCACCAGCTCCATCAACTCAGCCAAAGCATCTTATTCCTCCTCATAGTCTTTAACCTCATAGCTTTCATTAGACATAGTCATATCTTGATCATTGTCTTCACATTCCTCACACCAGTTATGATGAATTAACTCAGAGGAATAAAATTTTTGACATTGAGTATTGAAAGTTGGATGAAACTCTCTCAGGGAGGAGATCCTAGCAGGATGTATTAGTGAAGATGTATTAATGAACATCTTCATTAATACATCCTCATGATGTATCTCCCATGGATGCATGAGTTCATGAAAATCATGGAGATGTTGAGTAGGGTTGTCCTCTTTACGCTCTCTAAATATGGGAAAATAATCACTCCATTCATTTGGAGTAGGAACAACATTGGGAAAACTAGGAACAACAGAGAAATTAAAGGGAGAAAACCTTTGAACCAAGATTTTTTTCATTTCGAACCAGTGGAGTCACTAATCAATCCTTTAACCATGGAGTCGCCAAATGATGATATGAAAAATGAGTGTGTCTAGTCTTTGTTCACCATCAAAGACCAGATATGATCGTTGTGTTCTCCCAGGGGGATATAGCTGTAGGAATCCGCACTGCAACAGTGGAGTCGAGACAATGGAGTCGCCTCAGTGGAGTTGCCAGGTGCAAGCACAATATTCAAAGGTTTTGATGTCTAATGTACCTTCAGAATCAAAAGTTTGTTGTCGTTCTACCCAGGGAAAATCTTTAATTCGTCCCCGATAATGGCACCATGAATGTTATCACTAGAAGTCACCTCCAGATTGCATTGGAGGTAAGCCCAATACCCATCAGATATTTTGGTGGATGTTTGGTTTATATGAGTGGAGGTCAATGGAAAAAACTCAATATATGAATGATGTTCAACACAGAACTGGACAATGAATGTACAGGGAAGTGAGGGCCACGACTAACTTCAGTCAGTGAATTGAGTTTAAGTGTGAGCAGAGGGAAGACTTAGTGGGAAAGGTGGACAAGACTGCTATGGGCATCAGGCCTTCAAGTAGCTTGGAGAAGAGAAACTCAGACTCAAGATCACTCTTAAGCTCAAGTTTCAGACATTGAAATCTGTCCAAACAACACAATCATGAAAACACAATGATCAAACCTACATCACCATGCAACTATAACAACTCGACTAGATCCTCCATGCCTGATCCATTCAATGTAAGAGGGAAAAATATCACAAGGAAGCTGACTAAAACTGGTCATGATACCACTACAATCAAACCTACATTACAACAACATAACAACCCTCGACTGGATACTCCATGCCTGAGTGTTTTAGCATAGTTTTTTACAAAGAGATGAAAATAGGTTGACTTCTATTAATCTGAAATTTTTGAATTTGATACATAATTAGAGAACTTTTCTAGCATAAAAAAACATTACAAAATAGGGATCTCTTCTCAACCATTTGAAAACCATAACAAAATATCAAAACTACCTACTTATACTCAGAACTTCCCACCACTACCAGGAGCGTGATCTAACCACTGCATTCAAGGCCTTTCGTCTGCGTATTCTTCTGTCAGACTGCACATGCATTCCTTTGTCAGGTGATACCTCAAATCAGTATGGGCTTTGCAGGAAAATCTATCCACGGGGGAACTTTGGGCTGATAGTCTTCCTCTACGGTCAATTCTTCCATGCTTTCCATTTATGGGGTGAGTTGAAGCTTCAACCACCACTCCTCTTTCATTCATTGCTTCTTCTCAGGATCAAAACAAGGTTAAAGGCCCAAGGGTTGCTATGTGCTGCTGGCGGCTCTTTGAGTCAACCCGACGCCTTGAAACCAAGCTAATATCACTCTGTGACAAACACGATTGTTTTTCATCCCTTGATACAGATTATCTTGAAATCTAAACCCTTTCCTTGCGCTCCCAAG
This sequence comes from Picea glauca, assembly GCA_000966675.3. NCBI lineage: Eukaryota > Viridiplantae > Streptophyta > Pinopsida > Pinales > Pinaceae > Picea > Picea glauca. The sequence continues at coordinate 55,994 of JZKD02S1963907.1, forward strand.
GCTTATGGTGCCATATTTTTCTCCATTGCATTTCCTGCATGCGACCTTGGGCCATGACCCAATGCTTATCTCTAAAGAAACTTCAGAATTTCTCCTTTCACGGATTTTCACTTTACTCGACTGCAGATATCTTGATGCCTGAATCGGTGAAATCTCTTTATCAGATTGACAGTCAGATATTCTTCACAACCAACGACTGCGTTTGCTTCTTCGGAACCCTGAATCACCAGCTCCATATGATGGGTGCTGGCCTCTTTTCCTAAGCCCACCTTTCACATGACCTCAGGCTGCGACCTTGGGCCCACTCTTGAGCGCTTCGTGACTTCGCGCTTTGTGTTATCGGAAGATTTCTTGTCTCCCTACTTCTAAAACCCGAACCTGTGATTGTGTCAGATCAATGTTCCATGATTCCTCGTGATCCAATGTCTAGATCTCCCCTTCGCATATCAGGACTTCACGTCTCGAGAAGTTGAAAGACTACTCACCTTCCTTCTCCTAATTTCCAATTCTCTGACTTTGCTAGTGTCAGATCAACGGTCCATGGCTTTCCTTGATCCAATGGCTCAGATCAACTCACGAGTTTGTGTTTCGTGAGTCCTCACTACTCTTCCCTTTGAATTTTCCCCTTCGCGAGTCGACGGAATGCTGATCTACTGCCACCTATCCCCCGCCTTCATACACCCCGACTTTGGATAAAATGCATATGGTGGGTTTTTAAAACCCCTTTTCTCGTATTTTCTTCGTCCATGGGCCAAATCCTTAGGGAAAACACCCCCTTTGCAAAGATATGTGCTAACACTATCATTTAGAAGAGGGAGAAAAGATCTTGGATGATGATTTGGTGAACGATTTTCCTCATAGTCCTAGGGATCTCTTAAAGGATTGGTACAAACTTGGAAAACATTTCAAAACTATGAATTCAAACAAGTACCCTATAAATTCTCTCATGTTACCTTATCAATATGCAGTGGCCATGTTGTGAAAGATCTATGGGGAATCAGACACACATAAATTCAAAATATATTGATTTATTATACTACATCCTCAAGATCATTGTTTAACTGGGAAAACATTTTGTCCTTGATGCTAGAAAAAACATTTGTTGTTGCCAAACACATGGTTCTCAAAAAATTCCCTAGTTTCCACATGTCTTCTTATCTACTATACATGATGTGTGTGATCCACACATAACCAGGGATGGGTTGGGCATGGTAGCTAAATTATCCTCCAATTCATATCTACTGCAAAGTGTTGTGGGAGCACAAGTACTGATTCAAGTACCAGAAAATCTATGAAGATTTTTTTATTTCCCTTTATAAACTCCTATTTCGCACACTAACACCCTGTATAACTGAAAAATCTCTAACTATCATAGGGAGAGTAGGTGAATAGTACCTACTTGAGTACAACATGTACATAAGGGTTTACTGGATCATTAAATCCCCACATCCGCTCCCTAAATTCATCCAGGATGGGCTAGTTTTGTGGGAAATTGCCTATCAAACAATGATACACGGAGTAGATTCATTTTTGTACTGAGACAAGAAAGTAATCTAGTCACCTTTGTCACTCTGGGTAGGTTCATACTCATTGAAAGAAATCAAAGAATCCTAGGAAGAGGTAAACAACTTGGATTTGTTCCACTTTGGAGAGGAAACATCATAGACATGACCCCCAAAGAATCGTTAGTATGCACTGCTATAACTACAAGTACAATTTTATTTACGAGTCAAAATCCTTGAAAGAAGAAGAAATACATCGCACAACCAAGACTTATGACAAAGTAATCTTTAGAACATGAATAGACTCTCAACACAGGGGCATAATAGAGGATGAAAAAAGAGCCAAAGAATCATTTCAAAAGAGGAAAGAAGAGGAAAGCGAGTTAAAATATGAAGCAGAGCAAAAGAATAAAGAAGAGGAGGCAACAAGAGTAGTAGAGAAACATAAAATAAAAGAAGAAAAACAAAATAATAAAGAACATTAGGAAGAAGAGAGAAATAGAAAAGTAGTAGAAGTTGTTGAAGCAACAACAAAACAGGAACACAAGAAAAGGAAAGAAGAAGAAGCTAAGCATAAAAGACACGAAGAAGCAGTGAAAGTTGAGGCATAAGTAAAAATAGTAGTAGAAGCAACAATAGAAGCAGAAGCACAAAGGAAGAAGGAAGAGGAGGAAATGAAAAGGAAGTAAGAGGAGGAGCAAGCCCAATATCCTATGGACATAAATGTCCTAGGGTCATCTACAAACATTACTTTCATTGAAGGACACTTCCCTCTTGGCAAGTTGGGATTTGGAGATTTCATGCGATCAAAAGCTCGAAAAGTAGCAGATCTCAGCTCCTTCAAATTCAATAAGGATTTGGGTAGAATTGTGCAAATGAAAGTGAAGAAAATACCAGTAACTGGGCTAGCCCCTCTATTAGTGATGATTGATATCGAAGTAGTTGAGAAAATATGATAGGATCCTCTAGCCATAGATTCATTCGGTGTGGCCTTCACACAAGCCTCTTAGCAAAATTTGAAGAATGTGTTACAAGAATTAGAAGAGCAGAAGGAAAAGACAAGAATGCTAGAAAAAGAATTATAGTTACACAAATGATATTGAACCAACATCCATGAATTCATAAAATGCATCGAATTGGTAAGACACGAACTCCATAATTTGGCCAAGGATATGTATGTAGGACTGCAACTCTTCCAGAAAAAGGTTTCTCAAATCAAAGAAGAATTAGACAAGGTCCAAGAAAAGAATAGAGAATTCATCGATATCAGTGTTGGCCTGGATGAAATAAAACAATGGGCATATGTTAACTCGAATTCCCTAGAAGAATTGCCCAAGATGATCGAATGAGAAGGTGAGATAAATTATTTCATCGTTGATAATTGTCAATGAGTAGGTGAGAAGATAGAAAAGGAGTTGAAATCTTCACTCACAACATGTGCCAAGCTTCACAAAGCTACCACCATTCTTATTTTTAAGGGCCATCTACCTCAGATTAAAGATTTAGGCATGCCAAAGACAGATGAACAAGTCATTGCAAAGCTTGAGGGAAATATGCAAAAAAGAGAGACAACCACCAAGGATCTACTTAGAATATCTAGTGTCGATATGGATAACCATATCGTGAGACCTACTCGAACCCAATGTTGTAGATATTTCTATTTTCGACTCACTAGTTCAATGGGAGTGTGTTGAAGCTAGTTCTATTTTAGACTTTCTATTCTACACCATGACTATCATGCATACATTCCTAAGAAAAGCTCACTGCTGGTTCTCTTTTCTTAATTATTGAATGTTCCTTCTTATATGAGTGTATATTACTCATTCATTGTATGATCATTGATTAACTCATTGGAGTAGTGTGAATAGATTAATTCTCATTATTCCATATTGAATCTCTCTTCCTTTTCTTGAGAAGATTTTTTTGTATTTGATTTGGATAGGTCTCTTGTTCATGTTTCCATGAAACATTGACATGGTATTAGAGCCAAGCTGCTTGGAGAAAACCATACGATCCAGAGAAGAGAAAAATCAGAGTTTTTTAGGAGCGTAATCCGTGCATATGAAAGTGTCGCGACCTCTCCCCGTCAAAAGGTGTGATAGTCGCATACACACTTATAAAATTGGAAATTTATGGATAGTGTTGCAGTCTATCCTTGCATAGGGTGCAAAACTGGCCTAAGTGTCACACTGTATCCTTCACACAGGGTGTGGCAATGTCTCAGTCTGCCCATTGGGACATTGAGACACTCTTGAAGAAGTGTTTTTGTAGTGACTTCTCAGGATTTGTTTTTTGGGTTTTTCAGAACCAATAAGAGAGATGGATAAAAGTCCAATTCTTCAGTCAAATTTGGTGATAATTATCACACTGTAAAATTATTTTCAATGGAAGCTGAAGGATGAATTCCAACTCAAAAGAAAAGGATTGTACAATTTGACGATGGTGACAAAAACAAAACCTACATCAGTGATTGAGAACACCAGATGGGGAACCCTAAGACTAAGGCCACAAGACTTCTTCTTGAACTAATTTCAATTGATTTATCGTTTCATGTTTCCGCATGTAAAACTCCATATGAGATCTGGACCACCTTGGAAAGTTTCTTTGGAAAACATAATGAGATGAGAAGTCATTTGCTTGAGGTAGAGTTGAATACTTTGGATCCTAAATTTTTTGATAACATACATGATTTCTTTACCAAGTTTAAATATTTGATATTGAGCTTAGAATCTTGTGGTATTGATAAGTCTAAACAAGAGGACCAACTTATTCTAACAATATTGGCTAAGCTAGGACCAGAATATGTTGTCTATGTCTCCACTTTTCATTCTAGCATATATGTTTTGGGATCAAAGTGGAAAACGCCTACCATGGAGCAATTCATTGATTCTGTCACACATGAGTAGATGAAAATCATTCATATGGGTCTAATTAAGGAACCTAAAGGACATGCACTCACCATGCAGGATGGAAAAGGGTAATCCAATAAAAAATCCAAACAGAAAGGAAAGGAGGGATATTCCAAACCCTTCAAAGATTCTTCAAGTTCCAAAGGGAAGAAGAAGAAGAGGGGAAATCAATGCACCTATTGCAATAAACCAAATCATGAAGAATCCACATGCATGAAGAAGAAAATCAATCTTATGGCACATGTAATTCATAAGAATAACCTTGGAAACTTCATTCTAGAAGGAGCCAATAAGATGAAGGAATAAGACCCTACATCTAAGAAAGGTAATCATCATGCTCTGGTTGCAATTAATTCCTCATCTGATTCATGAATTATAGATTCTGGTGCATCACATCATATGGCATCCAGAGAGGGATTTTTTACTTCTTTGAGTTCATGCTCAAGACCCCCTATTCTCATGGGGGATGATACTCTAATAGTGGTAGCAAGAGAGGGAAGAGTGGAACTCCCTAATGGAAGTTTTGAGAATGTTTTACATGTTCCAAAATTTTCTATAATTTTTCTCTTAGTTTATCAGATCAATCAGACAGGTAAAAAGGTTGAATTTACATTAGATTTAGTTTCTGTACTTGACATGCATGATAATTCCATTATTGCAATTGGTGAGGTAGATCACAAATCAAGGTTGTATAAATTCACTGAGTTTGTTGACCATGACTCCTCTTTACTAATTATTCATACTAATGATAGTAGTTGAGTATGACATGAGAGATTTGGTCATTTAAAATTTAGGTACATGCAACTGCTGGATACGGTGGTATGATATTGTCATTGTTGTCAATAGAGTGCATGTGATGAGATCAAAGCTCAAGAGAAATAATGTACCAGGTTGCGTAGAATCCCGGGCCTACACAGATGAATCCCTTTTAAAGGATCAAGTTACATCAATCATTAGATTAGTTCGGTATATATCTTGATCTTCAGATTTGTTATCACTGAAATTTCATTCGTAAATGGTTACAGGAATCCAACATCTCCAAACAGCTATTAGTTCACCCATGGACCAAAAATGCATTTCCAAAAGGCCCAAAACTATACAATCAACAATAAAATCAGCATGCATTAAGACTACACAGGGAGCGTGCACACATGCGCCATTCAGAAACACAGGAAAAAGTGCACATGCACATGATACGCGACTGTTGACTCAAAAAACCGCGCATCCCTCAAAAGGATGCATTTATGATATTGGTTGGCCTCCCACCCACTTCTGGTTCAGCTTCCAAGTCGATTTGACATCCAAATCTCGGCTGAATCTGGCTGGGTGGCTGGTCAAAGACCTAAGGGTGCCCTAAATGGCCCCTTGTTCACACTAAACGCTGGTTGAATAATACCTCAAAGTTATGATATAAAAGGAGGCCATGGGTGCACTACATTTTCAAAGAATTCATTTGTATTGTTATGCTG
>JZKD02S1963918.1:0-12188 GCA_000966675.3 Picea glauca
GGTTACCAACGTGCGTTTGGGTAGCATACTAGCCTGCGTTGGGGTTACCAACATGTGTTGGGGTAGTGTACCATCCTACATTGGGGTTACCAACCTACACTAGGGTAGCGTACCATCTTGCATAGAAATTACCAACCTGCACTAGGGTAGCTTACCAGCCTGCGTTGGGGTTACCAATTTGTGTTGGGTTAGTTTACCATCCTATGTTGGGGTTACCAACCTATGATGGGGTAGCATACAAGTCTATGTTGGGGTTACAAAACTGCACTGGGGTAGCATACCAACCTGCATTGGGGTTACCAACCTACATCAAGGTAACATACCATCTTGTGTTGGGGTTACCAACCTGCACTGGGGTATCTCATCACTTCCCTCTACTGGGGATCACATCACCTCCCTCTACTGGAGATCACATCACCTCCCTCTACTAGGGAATGCATCACTTTTCTCTTTTGGGAAACACATCACTTCCCACTACTAGGGAACACATCACTTCCCGCTACTGGGGAAGATATCACTTCCCTCTACCATGGAACACATCACTTCCCCCTATTGGGGAATACATCACTTCCCTCTACTAGGGAATTCTTTATGGATCTCTCCAATATTTTCTCTGACATACTCAAACATGAGCTTGGTCACACATATGTTACATGTTCATCGATGGAAGTATATTGGAGTCTTACTTCTCCCTTATGTACCTTGTCCTAAACATAATGGTATTTGATCTCAATATACTTGTAATTTTCATGAAACACTGGGTTCACTGAAAACCTTATGCAACTCTGGTTGTCATAAAATATACAAGTTTTCTCCAACTCGAGATCAAAAAATTTTGGAGTCAATTTCCAAAGCCACACTGCTTCACCACAAGTTGACCATGCTGTCACATACTCTACCTCTACATAAATGAGTGCCACACGGGTCTTCTTCTCATTGAGCCATGAGATCACAATTGATCTCATACTAAAGCAACATCTAGATGTACTTTTTTGGTATGCGACACTACCTTCTCCATATGAATATGCATAGCCTTGCAATCTTATCTCCTGATCTGAGATATATCTAATTCTATAATCGATTTTACCCATTAGGTACCTCATCACATATTTTTCCATAATCAGGTGAACATATCTAGGATGAATCCTGAACTCATTCAATGTGTTCACCACAAAACATGTATCTTTCCTCGTGTTCAAATATATCAATGAACCAAATCTTCACATAAAATTGTACCAAAATGGTATACTTTCTTAGTTGTTGCTCAATATGCACAATCATTTGCTAGCTCTATATGAATTTTGCAAATAACTATATGTCTCACTGCCTGAGAGTATGTCCTCTACTCTCTCTACAATTGTTCCTTCTAGAACTGGGACTCTGCACCTACAACTGCCTTTTTTGAAACTGAGAATGACTGCTCCATTTTCATTGTAGCTATTGAAATATGAGAGTATCTCCTTGACTCCATCATGATAACAGATTCATTTCCTCCCTATGAATATCACACTGCATCAACCTCTTTTAATGGATTATGGTTGTTTTGTATATACTTCTTTTGATTACTAGAGAAAGTGTCTCGTCATAGTCTTCTCCCTTTTGTTAGGACAATCCTATTGATACAAATTAGGCTTGTACATATTTATACTATTATCTGCAACATGGTTGATCTAATAGATCAATCTTGGAAGTCACCATTGACTTCCCTTTTGGTCTCAAGGAAAAATGCATATCCCAATCCTTCTGAATGGCTTCCTCCTTTGTCCTTGAAACAAGGGAATCTTCCCAGGATATTTCACATCTCCTAGAAGTCTTCGAAGCTATGATATAGTATTTTCCACTTATGTCATCTGTCTCTCAATACTGGAAGATGTCTCTTTTTCCCATATGATCCTCTCTAAGATCATGCTCACTCTAAGTCTCCATGCTCTCTTTCAATATTGACTCCCTCTAAGTTGATATAATCTTCAGAGCCATCTTCTCCCTTTGATATGGCTCATCAATGCTATATGCATTTTCATCCTGCAAAGTTTCATAGGACCATGTTGGTCTCTTCTTGGTTACTGCATTAATTTTTGGTAGGACCTTCTAGCTCTACTAACTCTTCCTGATGATGCGAAGGGTGATTAAGTTCACTAGAGGGATTTGTTCTATCATCTTTGGAGCATTCTTCTCCTCATGATCTATCTCCATATGAGATGTTTTGTATCTCAAAAGAGTAGCTTCTTCTTCTTCAGTACATGGATGTATATGGTCATGTATACAACCTGGATAGTCTACTCCATGTCTCATCTAATATGTTTCCTCCTGCAACTGTCACTATATCTCCCTTAGGGTTATCACCTGTGACCTGCCCAGAATAAGAACAATAAGGGAGAAAAAATAGACAAGAATACTACTATTTATAATAAAACAATTGCGAGAACAATCGTCATAGCATCTCCTTTAGATCTATCACTTATGACCTGCCAGAAATAAGGGTCAAAAGTAATAAACACAATAATAAGAAATGAGAGAAACACTCTTCTACTGTTGTGATCAATCATTCCTCCATGGTAACCTAGAAACAAAATAGGAAGTTTCTCCTAGGGGAGATGTTAGTTATATATAGTAAATAATTACAATCAACATTTATCTCAATAGTGCTCACATGCTTCCAAGTATTCAATATTAAAAAATTTCAAAGATTGTTATCAAAACTATAGTGTTTAGTATTTATCAAACTTGATATGTGTAAATTTGAATCTTATCAATTTAATCAATTAAACCTGGAACCTAGAGTCTTGTCCTCAATAATGAGTGTGTTTATTTTCTTTCGAGTCTCCTTCACTCAAGATGACAAGTATTTTCTTCATCCTGTCCTTTGTACTAAGATAATATGTTTTCTTAAATTAAATATGAGTTAGAAAATAAATTCTATAATCTCAACCTTAATCAATCTAATACTTTGAATTTAATTTTGACCAATGATTAGTATTATAGTCATAACCTCAACGGATCAAAATGAAACCTAGATGTTCATAAGATAATAATTCCATAAAAAATAGACGCATATTAAATTAATCAAACCCGGGGTGCATTGTTACTCTGAATGTGTTGGATTTGAGATCCTTCTAGATCTACGATTGTTGTTTAGACAAAATATCCATTCTCCTGCAAATACCCTTTAGAATAATGATGCAATTTAAACATGTAAGTACATACCTCTAACAATATAGACATGTAGTGGAACCATCTATCAACAACAAAAAGAAATAAAAAACATTTAAAACTTGAAAGGTGTTGCAACTTCTAATATAAAGGTAGCTAGGGTAAGGCACACTAGGACAGTAAAAATGTGTCCCAACACTTCACAAAAACTTTCAATACAACTGGTGATACAACTGGTGTTGGCACTGTAATTGGTGTTACAATTGACATGAAGGAATTGGAAACGAAGGATTTGGCACTGCAACTACAACTGATACTGCGACTAGTACTGTAAATGCAACTACAATTGTAGCTGGAACTTAGGGTTTTATGAGGAAACCCTAATTTCTCAAACTTTAATTTTTGGAGTTTTGATCCAGGGAAGTGATGGGCCTTTCTTGGGAGAGTTCCTAGGTGATGTCATTTTCACCAATGTCCTCCAACAAAGGTAAAAATGTCACTCTTAAGTTTTGTGTAGAAACCCTAATTCTACAATAGCTACAACACTAAAAACTTAATTTTGGAGAGGATGTGTTGAGGCTAGCCACTCCTTTATAAATTGTGAGTCGGTCTCTTTTGGGCCTACTATGAATACATTTTTATTTTTTACTCATACAATTAGGAGTTACAATTCTTCTTTATTATTACAATCATTTATCAAAATATCTACATATATAAGATCACTGAAAGAGAGGAAATCATAGAAACAAGAGAGACACAAAGATTATCCTTGGAAACCCTCTTGGGGAAGAAAACCCAACAAACTTCCTCAATATAGATTATCCAACCAAGAACAATGCTTCTCTCCAAGAGAGAACTAAGAAAGCATAAGATCCTCCGCTACTCCTTCACTAGGAGGAGTAGCACACCACTTAACCCAGATGAATACAACAGATAAAAAAAAAACCCTCCTTGACATGACACCTAGTTGCAGTAGCTTCTACTCCAATACTTGTGCAATTTTCCTCTTGTTGCACAACTTATGAGTGTGTGAACAAGTGAGGCATTAAACTCCCTTATAAATAGTGGTCTCGACTCCCTAAATTAGGTTTGGGAAAAACTATATGTTTACCCTCTTAAATTACAGTTAATTGTCAAACAACAATAGGGTCGACTTATACAAAGGCACAATAGGTCCGTTTTAATAAATATAATATAATAATATTCTCTAGGGTTTGTCTTGGTCAAATACAATAAGGATATCTTCTGAATATACTTAATCTTCAATACTTAGGTGGGTGTGTTGGAAAACACCTTGAATATTTGATTTAAATTGGTTGATAAACTATCACGTCAATCGAGAAGATTTCAAGGTATTCCTCTTAAAGAAGTTCCTATAAATTGATTTCCTCCTCCTCAGAGGCATTGAATCGATCTAGTTGAAACTTTTGAACTGGTTAGTCCAGTCTCCTTTGTATAAATTGAAGATGCAGAGAAAAACATTTTCACATCGAGGATTACTACTATATTATATCTTGAAGTTGAAGGCTTTATCAGAACTTTTAACCCTCCGCTAACTAGAATTGACGGTCTAGTTATCTTTCACATAATGGAAGTTACTTTAGAAGTGTCTAGGTCGAGGGTCCCTAAAATTCCCACGTCGACAATTGTATCTGAAGGAATACTTCATCCAAGTATCTCTATCCAAATTACTAATTTGGTGCAATCCACACTAGCTACATCCTTCAACAACTCTATATCGTTGATTGTTGGGCCACTCAAACTTTGTTTGTGGCCTCTTTGTCCCTACCTTTAGTATATAATTCTTTTACCTTTGGAATACCATGGTTTGGCATGTAGAGCATGTTAGTTGAGTCTCAATTGAATCCTCAAGATTCTAATGTTGGTATTGGGAGTTCTTTGATTCCATACCAAGTTGTTTCATGGGGTGGGGGGCATATCTCTCCATTAAACCCCTCACTTGCTAGAGTTTTTTTCCATCCTCGGGTCCTAATCTCTCTATGGGATGCATCCCTTACATGAGGGGAATATTTCAATCAAAACCTTTCTCATTCACTTGAATCTAAGGGAGACACTATGGGAAATTGATTTGTTTCAAACAAATTTTTTTATCTGCTTTAGATTCAGAATTGTGTTATTGTAAAATGACCAGTCTATCCCCAATAATATCTCAAGTGGGGTCCTTATGATCCATGATCAATGCATACTCAACATAAAAACCCTTCACATTATTTTGTGGGCTTGGTATCAATCCATTTCCTTCATTAGGGTTGTCGTTGGGTGGCCACCCTTTCCAATCATCATGGAACCCCTCATTTTGATTTGTTCCAATGCAGGGGGAATTGAATGGAAGTGAATATTTTCAACTCGATAACCAATTTGGAGAAGGATTAATTCCTTATGGTTATGGATTCCACTCATGCTATAAAAACCCTGGATTTCAAGAAAATTCTTTTTGGCAACCTCGTGCTAGTAACAACCCAAACCCTTTGTTTCCCTATTCAAACCAACCCGGAGGTACCCCATCCATAAGTTGTAATATGATGCAAAAACCAAGGCTCCTCTTCCTGGAAAGTGTTAATTTTTTATATATTTCAAATTTGATGAATGAACCCGTGTTCCATGATCCTATTTGGACACTAGTCCCAACCAAACTTCCTTGGGACACTCCCAAGTTTGAAGGTAAAGATGGTGAATATTATAGTTATCATGTCACTAATTTCCACTTGTTGTGTTAGTCAAACTCACTGAATGATGACTCTATTTTCTTACACCTATTTTAGTGTAATCTAACTAGAGACGTTGCTAAGTGGTATATTGATTTGAATGGGGCATCTTATCGCATGTTCTATGATCTTGTGTTAGTATTTCTCAATCACTTTCACTTCCCAATTTGTTATGGCATTAGTTTTGATCTTTTGTCAATTTTTTAACAGAACAAGGCCACTCATATATCTGACCATATTTAGGAGTGACAAAGAAAAAATATTATAATAAGGTATCCATACCTCCATAGTTCCTCTTGGAGTGGTTTTTAAAGTCTTTTTTTCCATATATATCTAATGACAATTCTACTTCTGGCGTAACTACAAAGGAGCACGCTATCTTTAGGGCCCAAAAACTATATCTGATTTACTCTCAGTCTAGGATCTTGTATGAGATCATCCTTGATGTTTTTTGGTCAAACAATAACCCTTACAAACCGAGTCCCAGACCTCATGTCGATGGAATTGTGGGTTTAATTCAAGGCTCGTCTGCAAACTTGGTCTCTAATTAGATAATATATCTCTATATCCAAGCTTTTGGATCTGGTTCAACTTTGGATTTGATCGTTCCCTCCAATACTTAAGATGTAAAAAATGGGCTATTGATGATCCCAAAAGGTACCTAGAAACCTAAAGGGAAGATTAAGGTTAAGGATAAAAAGGGAGGGAGGAATAATAACAAGAATGTGAATAAGTCAGAATCAATTTTTGCTAGGGGAAATAATGAAAAGAGGAAGGTCAAATTTCCCTATAAGCTTTGCGAGGAAGATCACCTTGCTCACCAATTCCCCAATATTGAAGAATCGAAGATGTTATTAGCTCACCAACAATCTACCATATTTATGAATCCATTTCCACACAGAAAAAACATGGCTTCATGATCTAATGTTGGGAGTTAGTAGGGGGGTAACCAAGCTTCTCCCCTTCCTGATGGGACACCATTGAATATCTATGTGATGATTTGAGATGGTCATCTACATACTTGAGCACACAATTACGATAAACATGAGTCTGGGTATAAGAGTAAGGAACCTACTAATCNTTTTATCTGCTTTAGATTCAGAATTGTGTTATTGTAAAATGACCAGTCTATCCCCAATAATATCTCAAGTGGGGTCCTTATGATCCATGATCAATGCATACTCAACATAAAAACCCTTCACATTATTTTGTGGGCTTGGTATCAATCCATTTCCTTCATTAGGGTTGTCGTTGGGTGGCCACCCTTTCCAATCATCATGGAACCCCTCATTTTGATTTGTTCCAATGCAGGGGGAATTGAATGGAAGTGAATATTTTCAACTCGATAACCAATTTGGAGAAGGATTAATTCCTTATGGTTATGGATTCCACTCATGCTATAAAAACCCTGGATTTCAAGAAAATTCTTTTTGGCAACCTCGTGCTAGTAACAACCCAAACCCTTTGTTTCCCTATTCAAACCAACCCGGAGGTACCCCATCCATAAGTTGTAATATGATGCAAAAACCAAGGCTCCTCTTCCTGGAAAGTGTTAATTTTTTATATATTTCAAATTTGATGAATGAACCCGTGTTCCATGATCCTATTTGGACACTAGTCCCAACCAAACTTCCTTGGGACACTCCCAAGTTTGAAGGTAAAGATGGTGAATATTATAGTTATCATGTCACTAATTTCCACTTGTTGTGTTAGTCAAACTCACTGAATGATGACTCTATTTTCTTACACCTATTTTAGTGTAATCTAACTAGAGACGTTGCTAAGTGGTATATTGATTTGAATGGGGCATCTTATCGCATGTTCTATGATCTTGTGTTAGTATTTCTCAATCACTTTCACTTCCCAATTTGTTATGGCATTAGTTTTGATCTTTTGTCAATTTTTTAACAGAACAAGGCCACTCATATATCTGACCATATTTAGGAGTGACAAAGAAAAAATATTATAATAAGGTATCCATACCTCCATAGTTCCTCTTGGAGTGGTTTTTAAAGTCTTTTTTTCCATATATATCCAATGACAATTCTACTTCTGGTGTAACTACAAAGGAGCACGCTATCTTCAGGGCCCAAAAACTATATCTGATTTACTCTCAGTCTAGGATCTTGTATGAGATCATCCTTGATGTTTTTTGGTCAAACAATAACCCTTACAAACCGAGTCCCATACCTCATGTCGATGGAATCGTGGGTTTAATTCAAGGCTCATCTACAGACTTGGTCTCTAATTAGATAATATATCTCTATATCCAATCTTTTGGATCTGGTTCAACTTTGGATTTGATCGTTCCCTCCCATACTTAAGATGTAAAAAATGGGCTATTGATGATCCCAAAAGGTACCTAGAAACCTAGAGGGAAGATTAAGGTTAAGGATAAAAAGGGAGGGAGGAATAATAACAAGAATGTGAATAAGTCGGAATCAATTTTTGCTAGGGGAAATAATGAAAAGAGGAAGGTCAAATTTCCCTGTAAGCTTTGCAAGGAAGATCACCTTGCTCACCAATTCCCCAATATTGAAGAATCCAAAATGTTATTAGCTCACCAACAATCTACCATATTTAGGAATCCATTTCCACACAGAAAAAACATGGCTTCATGATCTAATGTTGGGATTTAGTAGGGGGGTAACCAAGCTTCTCCCCTTCCTGATGGGACACCATTGAATATCTATGTGATAATTTGAGATGGTCATCTACATACTTGAGCACACAATTACGATAAACATGAGTCTGGGTATAAGAGTAAGGAACCTACTAATCAAAAAGGGAATATTCACATTGAGAATCCTTCTGTGAGTGATGTTATGCCTTGTATGCCAAAGAGTGTGTATAAAATATCCTCAGATAATCCAAATTATAGGGCCACTAAAAATTATTCAATCATGGAAGATTTGTGTTATTCATTGTGTGCAATTTCTTCTCTCAAGGTACTCCAAAGTTGCCTGGCACAAAATACTACATTTATTTATGCTATCAAGTCTACAGATGCTTTTAGATCACAACTCATCTCATTTGACCCTTATAATGTCAAACCTCACCATCCTTATCACATCCCTTTTCATATTCAAGTGGTTGATTCCATGAAGAATAGTTTTAGGATGGTGATCAATGAGGGAGCATCGACGCGTCTGATGTCACTTTCTTGCTGGAAAGCTATCGGCTCTCTAGAGCTCACTCCACCCCCCACTCTTTGACTTCATTCAATGGGTTGTTCCTTTTGTCCCTATTCGATAGTTTCCTCCTTCCTTGTTAAATTTGGATGAAACACCATGTACATTGAAGTGGAAGTAGTCGACGCTCTTCTTGATTACAAACTCTTGCCAGGTCACAATTGGACTTATGTTATGATCATTTTCGTATCTTCAATATTCTGAGTTAATTATTTTCCTCATGAAGGAAAAATCATTACAATCGATCAATTTTATTTCAGCCATTTGGATCTAGCTGCATGGTTGAGATCTATTTTCCTTTTAATAGATAGTTCCCAAGTGGTGACTGAAAGTATTGATATTTCAATGTATTCTTCGTTAATGGGAAATTTTAATACTGTGACGCCAATATCATACATTCGCTCCACTCTGGATATCTCGATATCGTCAATTCCTATATTTGGAGTGCACGATTTTTAGATGATGTACTTTGAAGATCCTTGGATTTGACCATGCCCATATTAATTGGTAGAAGGGATCAAGTGTAGTGTACCTTTTTCACTACCGAGGTTTTCAAACCTCTCAGTTACCATTCTATACCTTGAATTTTTACATAATTTGTACAGGCATTATAAGCACATGCATTTAAGCAATTAAACACACTTAAATCTCCGAGTAAAATATATAAATTACTGCTACAATTAAACAAGCCATAGCATTCAACAATAATTCATCTACACAGTGGAAAACATGATACATAAACAAATCAGTCATGTAAAACATGATCAAAGCATAATTCAGACACTTATCTTTTACAGCTGTAGAAATCACCAACCAAGTGCAAGCCTTCCACGAACCTCCCAGCCGTAGACCACACTGTTCATCAACTCAACAGTGGATCACCCCCGAGCTAGGACTGAGCTCCACCCCAAGGAAAGGAATCTAGACTCAAGCTGAGGTTACAGGGAATTCAGTCACACACAACCACCAGGAAGAATGCTCTCCATGAATCTCCCATGCTCACTGCCCACAGACCCTCATTCCCCACATGTCTGTCCCACCCCAGGAGAGTGCACCTTCTCTGTCACCTGGACAGTCCTTCAGCTGCCAGTCTCCCTTACCTTGGGTTACAGGAATAGACCGGACTAGAAGTCTCTGGGTTCTGTTGTAGCTACAAGGTTCCTTCCAAGATATTTCTCCTTCCTCTGCGCACTCTCTCACCTGGAGGGAGTCGCTCACAGTCCAACAAGCCTCACGCAATCCAGTACTACGTAGTCTCAATGATTCCATGGGAAAACAGACACAGGATCTATGAAAACTGGATTCGACAATCACATGATGGCTTCACAGTCATGGCTTCAGAACAGGGAATGCTTGCATAGGCTCGCTCAGCTTTCCCGAACAAGCAAGACTCTTCCCTGAAATCAACACAGGCTTCACGTAGGCTGGGATTACACGCACGGGATTTCTCAGAATCAGACACTTACTCCACAGCTCTGGACAGGGGAGTACACGGATTCTTTAGGACAAACACATGCTTTCTTTTTTTGTATCAGAATTACACAAGGGTCTCTTGTAGATTGGCTTCCCTTGATCACCCTTAGGAAAGTTTGATCGAATGGATGAGAGCCCCCCCTCACAGCTTACTTCATCTATTTTATTTGCATGCACCAGGGTTGACACTTGTCACCCTGGGAACTGCATGCGTTCCACCAACACGCATTCCTCCCACCATTTGGGAATTCACGTGTCCTTCCAAAAGGACTTAGGATAAAAACATGTGATGCACATAACTTTTTGAAACAATATTAAAATATTATTTCCAGGTTTAAGCCACTAGGCTTAGCCCCTAGGTTCGTCACTCAGCCCCTTTCCCACCTTCCAGCCCCTAGTTCCTTGCCCACTCTATGGACGCTCGGTCCCCCTTCACTCATTCATCGTGGTCGGTCTGCACCTGGTGGTGTTTATATTTTATTGAATATTCTGCATACATACAAGTACAACAACAGGCTCCTGGCCTTCAAACACTTAGGCTTCCTGGCCTAACAACCATATAAGCCTTCCAGCTTATACAAAACTTGGCTCACCAGCCTATGGAACAATTTTACAATACATTGCATATATCATGATCTGTAACGGGGCTCGGCCTTGGGGACACTACAATCCCCCTCCCCTTATTTTTGCACTGTCCTCAGTGCAACTTACACTGCCTCTGCGTGTCCTTCAAAATTTTCAAAAATATGCAGGTACTCTACCCGCATAACTTCTTCATGCTCCCATGTCGCATCCTTAAGACCGTACCAGGTCCACTGGACCTTTACAAGCCCTATAGCTCGATTTCAGAGCTGCTTTCTTTTCCTGTCCAATATGCGCACAGGATGCACTTGCAGGACACCTTCTGGTTCCACCTGAATCACAGTCCAATCAATAAAATGATTAGCATTAGGTACATATTTCTTAAGCAGTGAAACATGAAACCCATTATGTACAGTCATAGATACATGTAATGCAATCATGTATGCAACTGGCCCAATCCTTTCCAGGATCTCAAATGGCCCACAAAGTCTTGCTGCCAACTTGGCACAACTTCCCAATTTCAGGGAACTCCTGTTAGTTTTCACTTTCAGGAAAACATGGTCACCCACTTTGAATTCTCTATGGGTTCTGTTACTATCAGCATAACTTTTCTGCCTGTCCTAGGCAGCTTTCAGATTCTGTTTGATTTTTATCATTTGATCTTCCATCTCTTTGAGTAGTTCAGGTCCAACTACTACTCTGTCAGCTGGATTATCCCAGCTCACTGGAGTGTTGCACTTTATTCCATAAAGTGCTTCGAATGGGCTCATCTTCAAAGATGTATGATACCCATTATTGTAGGCAAATTCTACCAGATGCAGGTAGTCTTCCCACCTTGATGGTTTATCCATCACATACATTATCAACATGTCTTCTATTACTCTATTTACTCTCTCTATCTGTCCATCACACTCAGGATGATACGTTGTACTAAAGTTCAGATTCGTTCCAAATCCTTTGAACAGTCCTTTCCAGAAATTTGAAGTGAATTTCGGGTCCCTATCAGACACAATTGTCTTAGGAATTCCATGCAAGCATGCAACTTCTTTTAAAAAGATATCAGCAA
>JZKD02S1963918.1:22633-36281 GCA_000966675.3 Picea glauca
GAATAGATGTTGAAAGACACACACCCATTCATGTGGTACCCAAACTATGATGCAGGAGCATCTCTCCACGTCAGCCAACCAACCAGCCAGCCACGTCGAGTGCACGCATTCAAAGCTGAAGAGAGGCGTTGCCCTCATTTTCATTTAAAATTAAATGTAATTAAATGTTTAAGCTGTTGAGATGTGAAGCCGTGCCTTTGCGAAGACTATAGATAAGAAGGCATTTAATGTTTGTAAAGATGAGATCTAGATCGGGATAGCAGACTAGATAGCCCATTCAATGTAATTGAATAGGGTAGGTATATCTGGAGGGAAGAGCTTGAATAGCCCCGTCATGTAAAAAGATCAATTGTATCTCTTGAGTACTTAGTTGAGAGAGAGTTGATAGGAGAGAGTTAGTGTGGAGAAAAGAGTCTGTGAGTAGAGAGAAGAAGAGAAGGAGCCGAGATCTTGTTATAGGCCGTGCTCAGGAACACCTTGTAAATATAGGCGTTTGCCAATATTTAATACAAAAGAGCATTTTTTCCTCCATGATTATGTGTTAATTGAATGTCTGTGAGTGTTCTTCATATGATATGAATGTATGTTGTAGGTTTGCATTTGCAGGGCGTGTCTCATTTAAGGTGAAGGTCTTTGAGGTTTCATGCCAGGAGGGTGTGACAAAGTACTGCGGTCTCTAAATACCAGTGCACTGAAGCACTTATGAATACTACGGGTTCAGACAAAGGCATGCTACGGCACAAGAACTGAAGTCAGCAACTTAGGGAAGACCTCAAGGTTGTTGAACACCTTGGAGGCAAGGCTGTGGAGGAGAGACACAGTTGTATATAGAAGCTATGAGGAGTTCTATGAAGCTCTGCCAGAGGGTCATTGAGCAGGTGCAAGGAGTGCACAGAGAAAGAACTCTGCTGTGAGTTCTTAAGAAGTCAAAATAACAGAGGATTCTTGACACTCTGCCAGGTGGGCATTGAGACATTGTGTAGATAGGTACAGGAGAAGATAACTCTTTGAGTTCTATATTCTAAAGGAAGAGTCCAATGAGGGATCTTCATAGGGTTGTTGAACACCTTGATAGGCTCAACAAGGGTTTCTTGAGTGAAGGATAATCAAGAGGGCGCCAAATTATCCATCTGAGGGAGAAAGGAAAAAGGACAAGTTTTCCTTGTAGGTTGAAGCTACAGGAAAGCTTAGGACGGATAGCACTTGCATGTGCATGTGAAGAATCTACAGGAGTGCAGACGTCAGAATCATTTGAGGATTGGGGACAAAATCTCAGGAAGAGTTAGTGCTTTTATACGCGTGGCGAACTCAAAGCTGAAGAATTAGTAGAGGAAACCAGGCAAAGGTCGAGGCCTTTGGAAACTTGGAAATCCTTCCAAGTCTGAGAAAGAAAGTGCCAAGAGCTCAGGAGGAGAAACATCGACCATTGTATCAGCCAATAGAATCTGGACCATTGATTT
The DNA here is from genome assembly GCA_000966675.3 of Picea glauca. NCBI lineage: Eukaryota > Viridiplantae > Streptophyta > Pinopsida > Pinales > Pinaceae > Picea > Picea glauca. The sequence goes on from JZKD02S1963918.1 coordinate 24,094, forward strand.
CACGTCCAGAAGGAAGCATAGGAAAAGCACCCAAGAGAAATGATTTGAGCCGTCAGATCTAGAACGGAGAACCCAACAGTTGTCAGATTTGTCGAGAGTTACAGGGTGTTTAAACCATCGGGAATAGCCGAGGTGAAAGTCTCGATGAGAGAAAGAAATCGGGATATCGACATTTGGGATATCGTAGATCTCGAGGACGTGATTTTGGTCACTTGACATCAAAAACCCTGAATTAGCGAGTTTAAATCTGAGCCACCCGGTTTTTGGAGGACACATGTCATGTGATCATCCATTTCAGAGATCCAGACACTAGAGTCATGTAGAGGCAAAAGTTTCGTTTTGAGCCTAGCTAACGTCACATCGAGATATCTGTATTCAGAATATCGAGGATTCCATGGACAAGAGGTCCATGCATTTCGGCATTCAAAATCCCGAAATCGTGAAAGGTAGGGAAGGCCGAGACCACAGTCATTTCGACATTTTGTGTGTCGGGATATCGGAAATCAAAAGGTCAAGGGGTTTGGCCCTTGGATAAGAAAATCCTGAAAGAGATAAGGCTGCGGTCTTATGAGGACTAGTCACGTGGACTAGGGCACAGACAGGAGGGGCTAAGGCGAGAAAGGCCATTTCGGTAAATCAGAGATTGGGATATCAAGGGAATAGAAACCTATTTGCATTGGGAAACATAGAGTCCCGAAACCCAAAATTTACATCGAGAAACTCATGGTTGAATGCAGAGGAGTCGTGAGGGAGAAAAGGCAGGACCTGTGGATTGGGTTTCATTAGAGATTCCATAAGGGAATGAAATGAGCCGCTTTGGCTCATGAACCGGAAACAGAACGATCCTATGAGCGGGTGTTCCGACAATTCGTGTGCCTGTTTCAAGTGGTATTAGAGCCTCATTCTTTTCTGTATATTTTAGGCGAGGGAGGCATAAGAGATGAAGAGCACTCTGATACATTGCGTCAAGTGGTATCATACCGAGACTTCACTTGTATATTTTAGGTGAGGCATGGCAAAAGGAGACAGAGCGTTGGAGACTCTATAATGGTTGTTTGCAGGTAGGCAACAATCAAGAAGACAGTCAGGAGGACTGTAGGATGAATCTGGAAATGCTTAGGATGCATAGTGACAGTAGTAGATTTTCGAGGAAGGCAGACAAAGACATCAACATGGCTAATGAAGGCCATAGGCATGCTGAAAGGAAAATCCCAGAGATAATGAGCGCAACCAAGAGGGGAAAGGAACTTGCCGACATCAGGGCATGAATGGAAGAGGTTGAACTGTGGATGTAGTAGAATACCAAGCTAAGATGGGTATATGAATGGCCCATGAAGAAGGTAAAAGATAAATGGCCATTCAAGGAGTTGATGGCTAGAAGACAATGTAGGTTGTTAAAAGGATGGTTGAGGCATGCTAAAAACCTCGACGGACCTAAGGGGATGGTTCAGGTATGTGAACCGAAGAATGGGAGAGATCTCAGTGAAATGGGATCAGCTGAAGATCTCCAGAACTACTAGGAGGGCGGAGAGGAAATTCCAGTTTGCCGGGAGGGCAAAGATTTGAGATCACTACGGGATCTCACGGACTGTCAAGAGGACAACCAAGGAATTTCACATTGCCAACTGGGCAATGATATGAGGTTGCTGTGGGATCTCGAAGACTGCCATGAGGGTAGTAGAGGCATCCCATATTTCCAGGCGGGTAGGGGTGAGAAAATGAGGCTATCTAAGGGTCTCATGAACTCAGAAGTGAGTCAGAATCAGCCGGAGGAGCTGACAGAGGATGAAGATTCATATGGTTTTCCAAGACATGTGAATGAAGATGATGACAAGTTAAAAAATTTCACCATCCGAGAGGCTGATATAAGGAGCCTTATAATTATTGGGGGAATCGAGATATTCCTACCACTTGCTCAGGAGGAGGCAGAAATCTGTATTGCAGATGTAGCAACAACAGAGGGAAAACTAGCTGAGACTGTCAAAGGAGAATTGGTGCAGATATCTGAAGCTGCCCAAGTAGGAGAAGAGAATGAGCATTCTGAGGAGTGTCTCAATGCTTTCAGCCAGGAAGCTGAGAAATCTACAGCACTGAAGATGACAGCAGAAGAGGTAGAAGAGGATGATGAGCATTCTAAGGAATGGCTCAATATTTTCCGCCAGGAGACTGAAAAGACTGCAACATGGGAGTTTGTAGGAAAAGAAGAAGAAGAAGTAGACAACATTAGTTTGGATGATTTGTATGAAAAAATTGAAGCCCTTGAGAGAAGGGTGAAAGTGCAGGGTGTGCACATCCAACAGGTGAAGTTGGAAGCTAATGAAGAAAGCATGGGAGATCACGATGATCTACCCATGAGCCGAAAATTTTTGTAGTTGAGGAGACTGCATGAATAGGGCCAGCCATTGGAGCAACTGGATGAAGTGATCGACATGATCAGGAAGCTGATGATCCAATCAGCAGAAACTTTCAGCAAGGAGAGGCTGAGCAGAGAGAAGGAAGTAGCAGTAGCAGCAGAAAAATGGAGCAGATGAACAACTCCAGAGGATGATCTGGAATTCAGGAGGATTTCTACAACGAAGATGGAAAGCTCATGAGCAGGAGCTCATGAATTTTGCAGAAGAGGAGTATGATGTAGGATCATCTCTCCACATTAGCGAACCAACCAACCAGCCACGTCGAGCACATGCATTCAAAATTGAAGAGAGGCATTGCCCTCATTTTGATTTAAAATTAAATGTAATTAAATGTTTAAGTTGTTGAGCTGTGAAGCCGTGCCTTTGCGCAGGCTGTAGATAAGAAGGCCTTTAATGTTTGTAAGGATGAGATCTAGATACGGATAGTGGAATAGACAACCCATTCAATGTAATTGAATAGGGTAGGTATATTTGGAGGGAAGAGCTTGAAGAGCCCCCTCATGTAAAAATATCAATTGTATCTCTTGAGTAGTTAGTTGAGAGAGAGTTGATAGGAGAGAGTTAGTGTGGAGAAAAGAGTCTGTGAGTAGACAGCAGAAGAGAAGGAGCCGAGACCTTGTTACAGGCTGTGCTCAGGAACACCTTCTAAATACAGGCGTTTGCCAATATTTAATACAAAAGAGCAGTTTTTCCTGCAGGATTATGTGTTAATTGAATGTCTGTGAGTGTTCTTCATATGATATGAATGTATGCTATAGGTTTTCATTTGCAGGAGTGTGTCTTATTTTAGGTGAAGGTCTTTGAGGTTTCATGCCAGGAGGGTGTGACAGAGTACTGCAGTCTCTGAATACCAGTGCACTGAAGCACTTCTGAATATTGCGAGTTCAGACAAAGGTGTGCTGCGGAAAAAGAACTGAAGTCAAAAACTCAGGGAAGACCTCAAGGTTGCTGAAAACCTTGGAGGCAGGGCTGTGGAGGAGAGACACAGTTGCAGAGAAAATCTCTGAGGAGTTCTGTGAAGCTTTTCCAGAGGGGCATTGAGCAGGCGCAAGGAGTGCACAGAGAAAAAACTCTGCTATGAGTTCTTAAGAAGTCAGAATCACGAAGGATTCTTGACACTCTGCCAGGTGGGCATTGAGACATTGTGCAGACAGGAATAGGGGAAGAGAACTCTTTGAGTTCTGCATTCTGAAGGAAGATTCCATTGAGGGATCTTCATAGGGTTGTTGAACACCCTGATAGACTCAACAAGGGTTGCTTGAGTGAAGGATAGTCAAGAGGGCGTCAAATTCCCCATCTGAGGGAGAAAGGAAGAAGGACAAGTTTTCCTTGGAGGTTGAAGCTATAGGAAATATCAGGACGGATAGCACCTGCATGTGCATGTGAAGACTCTACAGGAGCCGAGACGTCAGAATCGTTTGAGGATTGGGGACAAAATATCAGGAGGAGTTAGTGCTTTTATACACGTGGCGAAATCAAAGCCGAAGAGTTCGTAGAGGAAACCACGCAAAGGTCGAGGCCTTTGGAAACTTGGAAATCCTTCCAAGTCTAAGAAGGAAAGAGCCAAGAGCTCGGGAGGAGCAACATCGACCATTGGATCAACCGATAGAATTTGGACCATTGATTTCATGTCCAGAAGACAACGTAGAAGTGTACAAGAGAAATGATTTGAGTCGTCAGATCTATAACGGAGAAACCGAGATTTTTCAGATCTGTCAAGAGTTACACGGTGTTTAAACCATCGGGAATAACCGAGGTGAAAGTCTCGATGAGAGCAGCAAATCGGGATATCGACATTCAGGATATCGCAGATCTCGAGGATGTGAATTTGGTCACTCGACATCAGAAACCCCAAATTATTGATATTAAATTTGAGTCGTCCGGTTGTTGGAGGATGCGTGTCATGTGATCATCCATTTCAGAGATCCGGACACTGGAGTTGCATAGAGGAGAAAGTTCCGTTGTGGGCCTAGATGACGTAACAACGGGATATCAACATTCTAAATATCGGGGATTCTATGGATAATAGGTCCATGAATTTCGGAATTCAAAAGCCCGAAATCGTGAAAGGTAGGGAAGGCCGAGACCATAGTCATTTCGACATTTCATGTGTTGGGATATCGGGAATCGAAAGGTCAAGGGGTCTGGCCCTTGGATAAGAAAATCCCGAAAGAGATAAGGCTGAGGTCTTATGAGGACTGGTCACGTGGACTAGGGCATAACCAGGAGGGGCTGAGGCAAGAAAGGCCATTTTGCTAAATCAGAGATCGAGACTTCAAGGGAACAAAAACCTATTTTCATCGGGAAACATAGAGTCCCAAAACCCAAAATTTACATCGGGAAACTCATGGTTGAATGCAGAGGAGCCACGAGGGAGAAAAGGCAGTACCTGTGGATCAGGTTTCATCATAGATTCTAGAAGGGAATCAAATGATCCCCTTCGGCTCACGAACCGACAACAAAATGATCCTATGAGCGGGTTTGCCAAGAATCCGTGTGCCTGCATCAAACTACATGTCGTTGCATCTACTCCAGTAAATATTCAATCTGTATCATTGGCACTAGGTGTACCAATCTTTCCGTATTTCTTTGGAAATTATCCAACACTCAATAAACATCGCCAAGTGGTTGGCCATAATTACCACATCGACCATGAAGAGGAAATCCATCAGGTCACCTAAGTCCCACATCTGTATGATAAAAAAATCACATTATTATCTTTATCCACATCAAAAGTATTTTCTTCTTAAAATCATAAAATATAAAATTCAAATAATCAAAAAATATTTCTTACCAATATCTGTGTAGGCACTATCAGGAGGAATGGGAATATATGGATCATTGCGGTAGTATATTCCTACATAAGGATAGTCTTCTATCACAACAACTTGATGTGACCACCAAGAAAAAAATGTGCCATCCCAGGGATCACCCAGTTGACCTCCTCCCTGTCTCAGGAGAACCTCATTCCACCTTTCCATCATGGCACTCTTTGAATTAAAAAATTGGATGGATTTCTACCTGAGGAATAAAAATTGACACTCTTTGAATTAAAAAATCACACAAGATGCTTCCAAAGATGAAGTTCTTTATCTTTCCTTTCTTGCATCATATTAACCTAGCCTTCATGCACATCAATAATGAGGTACTCTAATCATATAATATAGGCCTCAATAATTATCTTGCATAGGAAATCATGACTCTTGAATCTTGATGTAGAGATGTTGATCCTGTAATCCAGGCAGTCGTCAACACAATAATTTTTAGACTAAGGCTCTCAATTTGTTTTATTGGGAGTTGACTCCCAACTTTCTTTGTCTCGGTCGAGAAATACATAGAAATATATTCATTTATCGTTAGAGGAATGGACACTTTGATTTTAATTTCATTATATCACCTCAACGATATATCCCAATAAGGAAATATATATCCTCAGTCTTGATCTTCAACGATTTCCCTCTAATCGTGAAAGCATATGATTCACGCTCCCAATAATCTATGAATGTTTCAAGCAATCGTCACTATGCCCCAATCCCGTTAAAACAAAAGAAATTATAAAATCCACATTGTCAGAGTGCCTCTTGAGTCTTCATATCATCCATGATCTCATTATCAACATCCCCATGCTCTATCTCCCTCCATTAAATCACCATCTTGTAAACAATTAAAATTTTTGGAGTTATATTTTTTAATTTTGGGGTTCTGCATAGATGTACGTGAATTTCAATTATAATAGTTGCATATGTACATAGACCATGTCAAAACAATCTGCGTACATGTCTACGCAACCTTAAAAAACATTTAAACACTCCAAAATTAACTAAAATCTATTAAATCTTGGATGAAAATGAAGAGGGAATGGTCTCTTACCTGGTTCAACCGGTTTCAAATTCCAAGCTCTGTGCATCCTGTATTGGTCTTCAAAAGAATGAAAGGTAAAATGGGCTCTAAATGCTCTCCAAATGGTAAAAAGTCAAATAATATGGTAAAACATGTGTTTTTCATATATTTTAACTCATTTTTACACCTTTTTATAAAGTTTTTTTTTATCCCATTTTAGCATTTTTACACCTTTTAGACTAATAAAAATGCACACGAGATGTTTTCTTATGCAGTTTTCCCTGAGAGATGTCTTTTTCTCACAGAGGTTGTTATATCTAGTGGATTTTTTTTTACTTCTTCAATAGGTATCGTGCTCCTTATTGGTATATAGGGTAGGTTTCATTATGTCTGCATAATGCATTTATTTGTATCAATCACATATTTGTCATAGATTCAACCCCATTTTTTGTGGAATTATACCTTCAATATTCTCTAAAGGTGTCATTTACGAATGGTAGAGATTAAATTTTCATGGATATTGTAGTTAGTGCATCACTATCCATTTTGGCACCCATGATGTTGTTCTTCTTGTAGGCTCATAAGGCCTGTCTAGTCCCACCATGAATTTGCATCGAAGCTTCATATCTTCTTCTCATCTATTGCTGGCTAGTTACCTGTGGAGCTTCCAAAAGTTTGTTGTGTTAAGTTGTACTTTCATAGTATATTGATCACTCACTATTTTTGGTCCTAATTTTGACTTCAACTTGTTATTATATATCTAATTGTATATACATTCTCAAAAATTTACCAACCTTGTAATATTAGCCTTTGCAACTTCACACCCTTTATCCTCAGAGGAAAATTCGTTTGAGCATCCATATGCTACATTTTTTTCCTTTATTGATGGTAGGTATGTTCCTTGAGCATGGAACCGTTTTTCTCTCCCGCGATTGTTATTTACTACATTTTACAATAGCATTCTTTTATTGTTTTTTTTTTTTAGGATTTATAATATAAAAAAGACAAAAAAAATCAAAAAACAATAAAAGAAGGATGGGAATGACTGTTGTCTTTTATATGGAAACTACTAATGTCACCCTTGAGAAAATCACAATCTTATGAGTCTTTACCTCATTATTGGGTTTATTATGGCTTTAGGAGGCCTTTTTTCTCATTCTTGAGCATAATCTCCTCCGACTGGTTATTCTTCTAGTCATATGGAGAATTTTTTTATTCCTCCTGTGTCACAAGCGTATCCCGGTTTATAGTCAATGCTTCCCAAGTCATATTTTGTGTTGTGTTTATGTTCAAGGGAAGTCAAATTGTGTCGGTCACTCTGCATAATCCTTGACTTTCCAAGCCGGCCTTCCCTTGAGTCAAGCATATCTCAGTTTCACAAGTATCTTTGTATCTTACTCGTGTTATTCTAGAAGGTATCCATTGACTTCTTGTTGGTAGGTTTGTTCTTATGGACTACAACACATTTCTCTTAGAGTATGACCTAGAGTTTCAACCTAGGCCTATTTACATGACTTATAGGTGAACTTGCACTCAATAGATGGAAAACCATCATTGGTCACTCACTAAGAAGTTTCCCTTGTGTTTGACGTCAACAACCATTATCACAGATAGGGATTCATGCAGTACCTTGGTTTTCATTTGACCCCATTGGTGAATTATTCATCTTTGTTGGTAGTATTCATTATTAGATATTATTTAGAGAGTCTCTGCAATGTTCTATTCCATCTGGTAGATCATGGAGTCATAGCTCAGTTTGGTCCTTTCAAACTTTTCATTCTAGTCCTTCCAAATATTTGGAGTTTTACTACTCCTCGTGTCAGTTAATGGAGGATGCCTTAATGCCTTCCTTCCAATGTATCTCTTCCTATCGACGCCAGCTCATATTTCTATGGGACAAGGATCTAGAATCATTTTTAATACCTTGGGGATTACAATCATTAGTGACAAGTTCCCTCACTATTAATAGTGGGAATACATTAACTTCCCATGAACGATATATTATATCATGTGTTCAACATCAAATCCTTTATTCACACTTGTTATATTTTAATAGGTACCTTGACTCCCATTATAATTATCAATGGGTTGTCTCACATTTGTTAATGGTATACATAAATTACTAGTAGTCAAACGGTGTCTCATTCTGTTCAACTTCAACACATCTATTCACATAGTGTAGACTTGTACCACGTCGGGTTGTTTTGAATACCTCAGGTGAAGCAGTAGCATCACATATTTTGTGCTCCTGCTCAACTTTTATTGATTATAGCACCCTATTTGACATTAGTACTTGTAGAGGATCAATTTGTTCACCCCATTGGTTACATATGTCCTATATTTTGATTTTAATACATATCTCCATTGTGTATCCATTTGTGGCTATAATCCATTTTGCATGGATCCACTGTGTATTCTTCTCGTGGCCATGATTTTTACTGATATATATTACAAGGATCCACTTTGTACATATTTTGTGGCCATGGACATCAATTATTCTTTCATTACTCATGGATATGTAGTGTACTTGATTTGGTGGCCATGATTACATCACTCCTGAGCATGGTTATGCTCGACTTGGGAAGAGAAAATCTTACATGTTTTTATTGTAGGTACTATTCCATAATTTGTCTTCAACTACTCCTACCAAGTCCTCTCCACAATCTCATGACTATTTTGTAATGTATTTCAACCATTAGTTTCTCTTCTAACCTCACACATTAGGGGGCCTATATTATAGTGTCATTTCACACCACATAATCTTATGATGACTCATTGGACTTAGTTACATTTCCCTACTTCTAGGACCTAATTCCCCCTTTTCCTACGAAAAATACTTTAAAAACCCCATCTTTCTTGTTGTATGTGACTCTCATTAAGGAAACTTGCATACATATGTGCCTTGCTAGTTAGAAACCCATGTACATGTTAATTTTGTTAAAAAATAATAACAAATCTTGACATTTTGGGAGGAATTGACAGGTTCCTTAGGATCTTGACCTCCTGTAGCCCATCCATAACTACTCCAACTGTAAAAAATGAGTACAAATTAGAGTCCTGGGGTGGAGTAAAGACATAATAGAGAAATGCATCCTTGTGTTGAAATTTTCGTTATAGTCCTACAGGTACCCTTTTCCCCTTGCATCTGAGATTATCCTTCCAATCTAAAAGCCCTTGTTTTCAGAAGTTGTGTTCTCCCTATCTTGTTAGGAAGAAATCATTTTCCTTCCTTGGACTTATTTGAACACAAAGTTTTTGAGGTTTTTCTTGTCATCTTTGGCCTTGGGCATAGGAACATGGAGCCCATTTTCAAGATAGTTTTGCAACCGTTATAGGTTGTAACTAACTTTTATGTTGTTCATAATAAAATATCTCTCATTCTCATCCATTTTATTTGTTGATTCATGTTTTTAATTGATTATACATATCTTGATTTGAATCTATTATGCAAACTGAAACGATCATGTTTAGTTAGTTATCAGATAACTACGTATTTTCAATTGCTTGTCTCTTTGCTTGCAAGAGGTTTCAAAACATCGTTGTGAAATAGTTCTAGAGTGAAATCCTTCGAGCATGAATCACATTAAACGTCATAATACGAGTTTGTTCTCTTCTCTTTCCTTTGAAATTTAGTTATTGCAAAGTAGTTACTTTTAATTAACTGCTTGATTTGAGCTTGAGAGTGGTCTCTTAGGGTATCATTCTATTGTGGCCCTGAACCTCAGCCATAGGACTTAGTTTTCCATAACACTTCCTCAATAGAATCTCATTCCTCCATCCTATCATAATGACCATGTCATCAAAAGACATCACTATTTCAAATTGTCCATCAAACATGTGAACATAATGGTCTTTTTTTTAATGTGCACAAGAGAGAAAAAATTCATTCACAACTCAAGAAGATAGAGAACATTATGCAAAAAAAAATATGGGAATATTGGTAGTTTGAGCATGATGGTGGCACTTCCCGTGGGTTTGAGAGATCCATTTGTAAATTTTACTGCACCATCTACATTGTCTTTTAATTATTCAAATAAGTCTCTCTTTGAAAAGCCATGTGGAAAGTAGCAATGTTATCAAGCAACCAGACATCTCCTCAATAAACGAATGAAGTTTTGAAAAAATATTCATTTATGCTAGTATTGCAATGAGCAATGGCAAAATGAGTAGGTTCAATATATTTTTTTTTCATTCCTTTTGTTCCTTCTTGCCTTTAATATTATCCCATGGGATACTACATGTCTTCTCCTCATATCCAATCTTGCCACAACAAACACAATGACGATCAAACCTCTCACCTTGATTATGCTCACTTTTCAATTTTTTCACCTATTCCTATAGTGGAATATTCCTCATGCCTTCAATATCCAATTCTATCATTTTACTCTTTAATACTTTATCAAGGCCAATAGATTCTTTGAAGAGTAAAGAAATGGTATTTATCTTTAATATTTCATGCTCCCGTTGAGATGAAATTCCGACCTTGGAATTGTCTTTGAATTCCTTGTCTTCCTTTATAGATTCTTTGAAGAGTAAAGAAATGGTATTTATCTTTAATATTTCATGCTCCCGTTGAGATGAAATTCCGACCTTGGAATTGTCTTTGAATTCCTTGTCTTCCTTTATTTCCTTTCTATTGAGCTTAAAATAATCCTCCTGATAGGACTTAGAGGGTATTTTATTATCTATGAAAATGTACCTCAATCTCATGAATAAATTAATAGTATCAATTACCATGGTAATAACACCATTGTTGCTGAAACCCGAATAATTTTACAACAAAAATGTTGAAGATATCTATAGATTACATGGAAAAAAGGACTCGATTTTTCCATGGATTACAAATGTATTTAGGTATTGAAGAAGAAATATTCTTTTCTGAGATTTGTGTGCATGTGAGTTTCTTTGAGTGAACATTTTAAGTAAAATTTGATGGAAACCGATGGTATAATCAGCAGGTTTTCAATTTTTTGGAGTGATGGAACCTTAGGGATTACAGGGAGCTGATGAGGTGATCGAGTTCAAGAATCTATGAATCCCATCGATAATATGAAAAGAATAAATCTGTGTTTCTATAAAGAACCACGATTTCCATGGGAGACTATGAGATATAAATATGATACAATACCCACTGAATGGAGACTTACAATCACATTTTGTTGGAGAATTTCGGGGAGAAGGGAATTAGCTCACGAGAGATCATGGAGTTATCAAGAAAACCTATTCTATAATAGTATTGATAGGTCAGGGTTGATTAATTCTATGTATTAAATAATGTTTATCGAAGTGATTTTTACATAAGTATATTAAAAAGTTAAAATTGGTTTCATCTTCCAAGAGGTCAAAATGACTCTTCCTATTCACCTATGACTCTTCATATTTTTCCTCAAATAATATTTAGAATACACCATAATCTTAAGTATTAGTTATTTAACAAAAATATATTCATATTTTTCCTAAAATAATATTTAGAACATACCCTAATCTTAAGGATTATATATTTAAAAATATATTATATTGTGACAATTGAAGTTATGGTTTTTGAAAAATGTGCCAAGGACAAGATTTTTAAGGGAAAAAAAAACATATTAAGATGAGACTGTTAATGAAAAGAAAACCAAGTCGATAAGTAGAAAATTAATGTAGTAGCCAATATAAATAATCAAACGATAAATTTAAAATAATTTAATCATAAGATAAATTATATTAAAAATTTATCAAACGATATAAAATAATTAATTACTTAAAAATAATCAAAGGATAAAGTAAAATTAATTAATTGATTGATTAGTTGAGGGTTGAACTAGTAAATAAAGGGTAGGGAGGATAATTAAATTTAGTAGAATAAATGAGAGGAGAGTTGGAAGGACTTGGATAAGAGGATCAATGAAAAATGAAAGGGAATAATGAAAGAGGATTAAAAGGATAAGAAGG
>JZKD02S1963918.1:42398-54025 GCA_000966675.3 Picea glauca
TCAATACATGTTCACACGATGTGTAGTCGGTGGAAATATCAGTAGATGGATAGTTATCCTCCAATAATTTGACTTAGATTTTGTTTCAGCAAAATTAAAAAAGTCATTGGTCTTCATGAAACTCATCTTGGAAGTTTCGATCAAATCAGGTGATGTTATGCCCGACGAGTCTCCTATTAAAGAAGACATATTTTTGATCACGTCTTCAAACCACTGTTATGGAGATATACTAGTCTATCTCCAGACTTTGAAGTGTCCGACCTATGCTTCTCTTGATGAGCATCGCCGTGTACGCCATCAGGCCAAGAACTATCTCATACTTGAGGACACTCTATATCGTTGAGGTGTAGATTGCATTCTTCGCTGGTGTCTCACTCATGAAGAAGCGGAAATCCTTCTTAACAATTTCCACACTGGAGCATGTAGCGGTCATTTGTTTGGGTTGGCAACAACCCAAAAGATTCTACGAGCTAGCTACTTTTGGTCGACATTAACCAAAGATTGTATTGAATTGATCAAGAAGTGCCACCTGTGTTAGATCTTCTCTTGGAATATAACAACACACCTCACTCCTATGTTTATCGTCATCATAGTTGGTCCCCTCACCAAGTCAGGGATTGAATACACTACATGCAACCCCCCTTCAGCAAGGGGGCATCGTTATATCATCGTAGCAATAGAATACTTCACAAAGTGGGTCGAAGTTATGCCAATGTTCAAAGAGGATGGCAAGACAACAACTTTTTTTTTTTTAACTAGATAATAGAAAGGTTCGACGTCCCGAGAGATATTATCACTGACCATGGTAGTCACTTTCAGAATAAAATGATGTCTGAGTTAGCGTCAAATCTTGGGTTGAGGCAGGAACATTCGTCACCCTACTACCCACAAGAGAATGGTCAAGTGGAAGCTGTGAATAAGTACCTTAAGACTATTCTATAACAAATGATCAATTCAACCAAGTCAAATTGGCATTTGATGTTGTACTTGACACTATGGGCCTACCGAACATCTATTAAGACTACAATCGGTTTCTCACCTTTTCAACTCATTTACGGGCTAGAAGCAATCTTGTATATAGAGTGTCAGATCCCTTCTCTAAAGTTGGAAGTACATTTATTTCTAGACACTTCACCGCTTGAAGAGCGTTTATTATATCTTGGACAACTCGATGAGCAGCGTCAAGATGCAGCCTTGGCCAAAAAGGCTCACAAACAAAAATTCAAGTGTCAGTATGATCGATCTGTTCGTCCTCATATTTTCTCTAAAGGTGATCATGTCCTGGTCTATGACCAAGATAAGGATCCCCTAGGGGCAGCCAAGTCCAAACCCATGTGGTTCATACCTTTCATCGTGAAGGAGGTTCTAAATAAGGGCGCTTATCGTCTTGTGGAATTTGAGGGAAATGCTTTGGTGGAGCCTAGAAATGGGCTCCACCTCAAAAAGTATTACTCATAGGTGGGTCGTCTTGGGCGACTTCTTTTACATATGTATAGTTCTTATACTTTTTATTTTTAGTTTTTGTCTTTTTGGTTTTATGGATATGTCGTTTTTTATGTCATCTTTTTCACTGTGGCAGATGTCAAGTGAATCAAAGGTGTTTGTTGGGTTTGTAGACGACGCTAGCCGACACACTCAGAGGCTTGCTTCCGCAGCTTGGGTGATTTTCACACCTCAGGGCTAGTTGCTATATTGACATAAAATTTATATCATAATTTCTTGACGATTTTATATTCAACAACTAACAAGCTAATAGTTCATGGTTCAACAAATTCAAGTGAGGAGCATGATATAAAAATCATATATAGAAAAAAACATATCCATCATAGTAAAATAGTGAACCATCATAACGATAATGACATGCAATAATAATGAACATAAATACCTCTCAAGTGATGTTGTTTGCCACTTTGTCTGTCCAAGCTGCTCTGCCCAAAATTTGACCAAGTTGCTCTGCCCAAAACTCTACCCAAAACTGAATCTTTACTCCCTGCCAGCTAGGAACAAAGCCTATCTGAATCCCTAGCTCTAGGATTCCATAAAGATTCCTCGCCCCTGAGCCCAAAAATCCCAGCAACCGATGCTCCCCTGTAACATTCCAACAAATTCCTCAAGCCAAAACTAGAAATATAGTTTTCCCAATCCCTCCCTTGGGAAAATGCTCCAATACAATCTCCCGATCTCCAGAAATTCTCCGTGCCCCCCCAAAATCAAAATTCCCCCTCTCAAATGTCTTTGCTCCCTCATATCCCCCCATCCATTAACCACCTCTCCATTGAATGTTAACCACCTTATCCCTGCATTCAATGCCAACCCTCCTTCAATACATTAAGTTTTCCTTTAATAAAATAAAATTTATTAAACTTAAATTCGTTACCCAACATTTAATGAGTTAATTAATTAATTAATCAATTAATTAATATACATTACACAATAATTAATTAATTAATATTATTAATAGATAATCATTAATTAAAAAATATACATTAGGACAATTAAGTAAACTTAATAAACCTTTAACAATTATTTAACTTTGACAATTATTTATTTAACTAGGGTTGTTACATACACCCACCCTTCAGGAAACTTCATCCCGAAGTTAATGTATTTTATGATACAAGGGAAAATAAACATGGTTCACACATTCATAACAAATAACCGGCATTATTAGTAAGTAAGCCAAGAAAACTCATACATACTAGTATACATGTGCAAGAAATGCATGTGTAGATAGTACATACAAGTCTCGTGCATGTACTAATAACAATAATTATCATCTCTATAGCAATTTCCATATGCATCCAATCCATTCAACAAGACTATTCATTTTATAAAAGACAATAAACCAATCAAATGTTTGTAAAATCCTTTAATTACAATTATCTATCTCAACAATGTTATTTACACAATTGTAGTTTAGTTACATAATTATGAATATTCATATATACCCATTTTCTTTTCAGAAGGAAAACCAATAAATTTCACCATAAGAAAAATCTCCATACACTCTCAACTATTTATACTCATCCTTCCTCCCTAACTTACTTCCATCTTCCATTCCTATCCTTCCTCTCTAGACTATCTTGGAGCGTCAACTATACTGACCTAACTCCAAATAGAATCTATAAGCGAAAGTGTCACTATCTTGACCAAGCTTCCCCAACAGGCAACTAACATTCGTCGTCACACATCTAGAGGAGCGTGAGCTAACACCGTCCTCCCATGACTCTAGGTTTCAGAGGATACACGGTGGGAAATGCCTCCACCCCTCCTAACATGAATAGGGTCCACACCCTACAATGGAATATACAGTGGCACCGTGTTCCTGAGAGTTTTTTCAGTTTTGGGCAGTCTCACCACCTGAAATCCTGCACTGGTCCACATATCATAGCAATGCATCCAAACCAATATAATCTCACATACAAATATTCATACCATATTGTTTCTCGGTTAGTGGTCACGACATCCACTTTCATTATCATTAACCCTTGGCTATTTCATAGCCCAATGACCTACAGATTAGTCTGTAACACAAACTAATATGCATCTATGCATTATTATCATGTAATTACATACAACTAAAATCTCAATTCGGTATCCCCGTACCAACAACTTTAACATCAAAGTTTTCAATTTAGAAATAGATCTCATAATATCCCATAATTCAATTAACGTTACCCATTCACATAATTATCATTTACATAATAGATTTCATCATATCCAACATCATTCAAATAGCATTTAAACCTTCATAGGATTCTCATTCACACAATATATTGCATCATATCCATCATCATTAATAACAATTAAACATTCATAGAATTTACATTCACATAGTAGATCGCATCATACCCAACATCATCAATAACATTTAAACATTCATAAAATTTACATTCTCACAATATATCGCATCATATCCATCATTATTGAAATACATTTAAACATTCATAAAGGTTCATACATCTTAAAAGTTCAAGGGTATCATTTAATAGTTTCACTGTGAATAGAAAATAAAGATGTTTAGGCCTCAAGTAATCCTGCCTATCTAAGTCAAAAGGTGGTGTTACATACACCCAACCTTCAAGAAACATATTCTCGAGGTGGTAAAAAAAGTGAGGGAAAATCTCGGCGTAACATCTCATCATCTTCCCAAGTAGCAGATCCTGGACTATGCTTGTCCCACTGGACCTTAACTTGGTCTACTAGACGGTTCCTGAGCTATCAGAATCTACGGTCCAATATGCATAACAGTTCTATTGTGAGGGTTCCCACGTCCGATACCTACAATTCCTTCCAATTTAGTTTATGTGATTCATCATCAACATAATTATGTAAAACATATACATGAAAAACATTATGAGTTTTATGTAAGTGGGGTGGTAGTATGAGACGATAGGCAACGGGTGCAATTTTCTCTTGGATTTTGAATGGTCCTATAAACCGAGGTGACAACTTTGTCCTCTTCTCGAACCGAATTGTAATCTTATTAGGCCTGATATGAATGAAAACTTGATCTCCCACTTTATAACTTTGATCAGTCCTGTGTGCATCTGCATAACTTTTCTGTCTATCTTGTTCTTCCTTTAGTCTCTGCCTAATCTGAATCACCTGTTCCTCCATTTCTTGAATCAATTCTGGCCCAACTATTACTTGTCTTCTAATCTATCCCAACTCAACGGCGCTCTGCATGGACTTCCATACAGATCTTCATAGGGTGTCATTATCATGGAGCTATGAAAACTGTTATTGTAGGCAAACTCTACCAAAGGTAGGTTCTTCTCCCAATGGGTTTGATTATCCATGAAATACATCCTAAGCATGTCTTCCATGACTTGATTTACTCTCTCTGTTTTCCCATCTCTTTCAATATGATAAGTTGTTATTAAGTTCAACTGAGTCCCCAACGCTAACTACAAACTTGTCTAAAACCTAGAAGTGAATCTGGAGTTCCTATCTAAAATGATCTTCTTAGGTATCCCGTGAAAACAATTGACTTCACTTACAAACATGCGTGCCACATAAGTGACATCATAAGTGTCTCTAACCGGAATAAAATGAAAACTCTTGGTTAACTTATCAACTATCACAAGAATGGCATTGTGTCTATGAGATGTGAGCGACAACCCCACAACAAAATCCATAGACATGACTTCCCACTTGGACATAGGAACATCATGTGGTTGTAGGAGGCCTGCCGGGTGATGGTGGTTGGCTTTCACTTGTTGACACTCTAGGAACTTGGCAACGAAATGGACTACATCGTGCTTCATGCCTAGCTAGAAGAAGAGATTCCTCATGTCTGCGTACATCTTCTTCACACCCGGATGCGCACAATAAAGTGCTCTATGGGCTTCCTTCAGTATGATTCTTCGAATATCCCCACTTTCGGGGACGTACATCCTTCCTCGATATATTAATAGTTCGTTTGCTTCCAAACTATATCCTTCATACTTTGGATCTAATTTCCTCCCACTCTGGAGGTTTGAAGTAACCTTTAAATACCAACTATCTCCAAGGAGTTGTGTCAACACACATTCCCTCAGATTGACTTTTAAGGGTACCAAGGAGAAGACACATGGTCTCCTACTCAAGGCATCTGTGACCACATTCTCTTTTCCCTTGATATATGAAATTCCAAAATCGTACTCACTCATGAACTCACTTCATCGCCTTTTCCTGACATTCATATCCCTTTGAGTGAAGAGATGTTTTAAAATTTGATGGTCTATTTTGAGCTCAAAGTTTCTTCCCACAAGATAGTGCCTCCAAAGTTTCAGAGCTAGAAATATAGCTGCTAACACTAAATCATGAGTAGCATAAAGTTCCTCGTGTTTCTTCAGCTTCCTTGATGCATAAGCTATCACACCTCCATCCTGCATTAACACAGCCCCCAACCCTTTCTTCGAGGCATCTTTACAGATTGTGAAGTCCTTTTCCATATCTAGCACTCGCAGAATTGGTGCTCTAGTTAGTAACCTCTTAAGCTTAATAAATGCACTATCACTTTCTTTTGTCCATTCATACCTGGCCCCCTTGCACTGCAAAGTGGTGATGGGTTTCACTATTTTAGAGAACCCTTCCACAAATCTCTGATAGTAACCTACTAGCCCCATGAAGCTTCTTACCTCATGAGCATTTTTCGGCACTGGCCATTCCATAATGGACTTTACCTTTTCTGGGTCCATAGAGATTCCTTCACCAGAAATGATATGACCTAAATAGTGGATTTCTTTTTGGAAGAAGGAACACTTCAACAACTTTCCAAACAATTTGTTCTCTCTAAGGAAGGACAACATCACTCGCAAGTGTTCCTCATGCTATCTTTCATTTTTGGAATAGATGAGGATGTCATCTAGAAAGACTTGTACAAAACGGTCTAAGTACTTCCAGAATACGCCATTCATGAGGCTCATGAATACTCTTGGTGCATTGGTCAATCCAAAAGGTACTAGAATGAACTCGTAAAGCCCAAACCAAGTTTGAAAGGAAGTTTTAGGAATATCGCCTTCCTTAATCCTTAATTGGTGATACCCTGATCACAAATCAATCTTTAAGAATACCACTGCTCCTTTTATCGGATCAAAGAGATCATATATTCATGGAATTGGGTACCTATTTTTCATCGTAGAATGGTTCAAGTCTATAATCTATACACAGTCGCAAGGAACCATCCTTCTTCTTCACAAACATTACTGGTGCACCCCAAGGTGAGACACTGGGCCTTATTAACCCTAAGTCCAGTAACTCTTTCCACTGCATTTTCAACTCACAAAGGTATAGCACTGTAATCTGATATGGAGTCCTGGAAATTGGTTATGCACCAGGTTTTAGCTCAATAGTAAAATCAATCTCCCTCTAAGGAGGCAACCCTGGTAACTCGTTCGGAAAAACATCCTTAAATTCTGACAATATCGGGTACTGAACCATGGAGGGTCCCTTCCTTTCATTCATTTCTTCCACTACATACAGTCGACACCCTTGCCTCATGCATCGCTTAACCTTCATAGTTGAGATAAAGCGTAGAGACACCTATCTCCGTACACCGCGAATCTCTACTGGTCTTCCTTCATCGTCGACACAAAACACCCTTTTTGTGAAACAATCTATCATAGCTCAATGGGATTCTAAACAATCCATTCCAATGATTAGGTCATATGCCCCGAGAGAAGTGACATATACAGATAAACTTGGAAGTACAGAATCCTAGGTCTACTATACATTTATCAATGCTTGGTCCTACTGCTTGTTTTTCCCTCGAAGCCATCTTGACTTGTTTAAAGTCATCGTTCTTGTAGGCTGCCAACCCACTTTTTTCTAATGCAGATGGTGAAATGAAACTATCTGTAGCACCAAAATCAAATAAAATATTAACATTGATATGATTTAGCATACCTGATGACTCCACCACCGTGGATTGATGTTCTTCCTGGCGATTATTAACCACTGTGTAAATATGGTGGCTACCACTTGCTCTTCGCATCGTGATCTTTCCTTCTCTGTGCAAAAATATTGATTGTAACTCTGGGTAGTCACGCTGGTAATGGGGTCCTCCACATCCCCAATAGGTAACATGAGATTGAACCTATGCACTGTTCTATGACTGTCTTTGAAATGAGTTCCTTCCCCTGGAACCCTTGCCCTACTAGCTACTCCCTGAGATGGTCGTGGACCTGCCTGCGTAGTTGGTGATGAACAAGATGTTGCACTCATTGCCATTGAAATCCTTGCAGCTATTATCCTTGGTACAAATCTATTACCATATGGAGGTGGCCTTGAGCCCCCTCCCCTGGGAAATGTCCTAGGGGCCTTCCCCACGAATCCAGGATGATGCGGAAAGGTCGGTCTCATACCTCCATTTAAGTTCATGTGTTCCTCTGCATAACACACATTTTCCACTACTTTTGCTACTGAATACGGTTTCTACATCCACACCATATCCATTATCTTAGGGTTTAACCCATAGACAAAGAGTTATGCCTGTCATTGGTCATTATCCATGTATGAAACATATTTGACCAATTCCATAAACCTAATCTCATATTCTTCGATGGTCCTATTTCCCTATGCTAGAGCATGAAATGCTCCCACCTGTTGTTCCTCGTAGTAAGCTAGTAGATATTTCCTTCAGAACCTTTCCTCTAAAATTTCCCAAGAGACGGTGTCCGAGGTAAGGTTCAGTTGCCTCTCCAGGTTGCCCCACTAGTTCAGGGCATTGTCTCTCAACTAAAAAATCGCTATCTTTTCCTTCGAATTGGATGCATAGTCTCTTAAGGCGAAACACCTTGTGAAGCCTTCCAACTATGCCTTTGCACATTCACTAGCACGACCCCCGACAAACTCTGGGAGTTTGATCTTCTGCAGTTCTCTAGTGATGTCTTTGGGTGGAGGTCCTCCCCATGAATCCCTCGACTCTTCAAGATTACCTGTTCCAGATGGTGGAGGCTCCACTTCAATCCCTACTGGCTGATGCCCCTTTAAAGTCTCATTAATGCCCTCCAAAGAGTGCATAATGAGAGCTAATTCAGGTGATGTTGGCAGCGAAGTAGGCGGTCCCTGCGACGATGCCCCTCTGCCTCAATTTCCTCGAGTCCTAACCATCCTGTATAATTGAATCCGCATCAACAAAAAGTTTATCAGGGAGAGTCTAAGGCAATTCAAATTTGTGCAACTTAAACTTGAAAACATAGGGTTAGGCGTGAGTTTTTTTTTTACATGTCTGTAAACAAACGTTACTCTCTTTAGGGGAAGTGGCTAGGTTAGGGTTAAATCATCTAAGATTGATGTATTTGCCTAAGAAAACTACGGACTCCCTCTCCTAGTAGCTATTCTAGCATCACACCACACTCATCAATTTCCCTAGCCTAGCTTCCTAGCGTGCATGAAACCCTCCCCCTCCTCCTTTATCACGGTTTAAGTCCATAAAACGTTTTTTTTTTTTAAACCAATTAATGTGACCTTGAACATACTTAATGATTAAATTATGTACTTAAGTATTAATATCAATTACTCACTTTAATTAATTAATCATTAATTTCAATAGTTGAAATAAAATTCAATCAATTTTTTTTTTTTTTAAATTAAACTTTTCTCTAAAAATTAAAAACTTAAAAAAAAAAACAAAATACTCTAAAATTTAGAACTAATTTTAAATTTTAAATTTTACTCTTAGATTTAAATTTAAAACTAATTAAAAAAAAATAAAAATAATTAAAACTAATTTATGGAGCGCCATTAAAACTAATTAAAAATTTAAATTTTAAAACTAATTAAAATTAATTTAAAACTAATTAAAACTAATTTATGGAAGGCCATTAAAACTAATTTAAATTTTAAATTTTAACTTTTAAATGAATAATAATAAAAAAATAAAAATAAATAAAACAAAATAACACAACAATTTTTTTTTTAAATAAATTGATATTTAAAATTTATATTATAGGGCATCGTGGGTCCTCACATGAGGCCCACGTTCCCCCTCCCTCTTTTCCTGCTTGTCCAAACTAACCCTAAACGAACTCTAAGTCAAATCCTCCAGTGCTTCACTTAGGCGCACGTGTAGTGCGTGTTTTGGATCGAGGGTTCGTTTCATGGCACTCTGGTACAAGGGTTTTGAGGGTGAAAGGGTTTATGAAGGGTTTTCCCTCTCGGCTCCTAGAAATCACTATTGCCAACCATGTTTTCTCTCGTCTTTCTAGAGTGTAACGACTTTGATTACTAGTCTGTCCATATTCCAATTCATCAAACTCTCATTCTCCCATTTCTAACAGTCCTCGGCCCTCAGATCTTCTGCATGTCAAATTGGGGTTCATCATTTGTAGACCTGTGCTGCAACAAAGCCTCAAAAACTACGCAACCGGGAAGAAAAATGGCAAGGGCAGTGATGAAGATCCTTTCGAGGTGATAAGACCAAATCCAACAGAAAAGGCCGACAAGGGTAAGTTGTGAACGATGTGTGAGACTTTTCTGGTGAGGGGGACATGTTTGGCCCTTCATATGGGGATGATTTCTATGCAGAGAAAGGGGACGAGAAGGTGGATTGGGATTCTTGGATCTAGATGGGAAATTGGACCAGGGAAAAGAGGAGGAGCAGGAGATGCATGGTGCATGGTGCGTGGTGAACATATGACACGCCCTTGTGGGCACCCTCCTCTGGGCTTGGTGCTGAGCCAACTTGTGATGTGTTGGGTCGTTCCTCAAGGAATTGGCTTGGCTATAGGTCATGGGTTAAAAACAATTTGTTGTGTATGGTATGTGAATGCGTAAAGGTTAGGGAGGTCACGTGGTTGAACCTTTTGTTGCGCATAAAAAAATTCATTTGTGGCTTCATTGCTTGGCATGTTATGTGAGTTTGCTAGCGTGTGTTATGTTGTCGGTTCTTGGTCTGGTCTGGATGCGTTATCTTGGGATGATAATATGAGGAGTGGACAGGTATTTCCATGGCCCTTGTAATTGATAAGATGCCTTTAGTATACCCAATATAAATTTGGATATTCTATAATTAATTTATTAGTTTTGAGTTTCTGACCTTTTATCATTCCTTGTAGAAGAAGCATCGTTCTTAGTTAAATTCACCCGACTTATGCCAAATCTTGTACTTCTTCCATGAAGTGGATTGGTTATTACAAAGCCAATTGGCAAGAAGGTTTTCAAGTGTCTTACATAGGGAATTTCAATGTCTGTATGTTTTGTGACAGGTTTTGAAATATAAACTTAGTATTTCTGTGCTCTTTCAAGGTAAAAGTGATTTTCTTAGATTTGATTTATCATGCATATTCAAAGTGCAGTCGAATGAATAAACCAATAATTAAATGATGTTGTCCTGGCTATTGTACTTATATCTACTGAATGATTTTTAGTGAAGTACATGTGGCTTGTTCATTGAAATCTCATAGCCTATTACCTTGTACTATCGTTATTTCTCAATAACAACAAATGGTATATATGTGATGCCTTGAGTTTAATTTTATTCTATAATGGAATTTAACTAATATTGCAATTGTTTGCCTTCGTGGTGGTAGGAGGTTATTTCTTGGCAGAAAATTTGTGTTGTCTCACTTATCTGGTTTGTGAACTTATATAGCAGATATAACATATATTCTAGTTGAATCTTGCAAGGCCATAGTAATAGAATAATGGAATGCATACCCTTATTTTATATTTATTTCTATATCTGCGTTAAAATTTTCAGTATGTATATTTTTTTATTTATATTTATATCTGTGTTAAAAAAAAATTGTGTGCTTGGCTTGTAGGTTAGGTGGAGGTGGAGCTTGGAGCTTGAGCTCAGATTTATATCTAATTAAAGGGTTTCATGGCCCCTTTTTCCAAGGGTTGTTTCTTTCCATATATAATTACCCTATATAGTTTATTCATGGTTTCAATATAACTATTTTAGGGGTTGTTTTAAAATTGCTGGGTTGGAACAGTTCCATTCTTGGACTTTCCTTCTTACATGCGGGTAGGTGGATAGGCCCTGGTCCAAGTTTTTAAACTAGGGCTCTGATACCATGCGTAGTGTCTTGGTTAAACAAACCTAAAACTTAATACATTTAAACATAAAATTTATATCATAATTTCTTTATGGTTTTATATTCAACAACTAACAAACTAACAGTTCATGGTTCAAC